>JAGFNQ010009772.1:0-41772 GCA_024364735.1 Boesenbergia rotunda | reverse complement strand
GTCTCAACAGAATTGATAGTGTCCGTATTTATCAATTCATCGACTAGGGATATTTTCAATACTTCACAATTGCACATTTAGAGATAATCACTAGTTGTGATCCCATCACAAATTCTCTTATGCTGTGAATTGTATTGCGGACATTCAGTAGATGAGTTTAAGATCCCAATCAAATACACAAACATGTATACTCAAATAGTGAATTATCATTTATTAAAATAAATGTTTACAATCATAAGGCGATTGCCTTAGGACACTTCTCTCATATCACTAACAAACTCCCACTTGGCCTAATGCCAATCGCTACGGTATCCAATACCACAGGCTCTAACATGACCCTCAAACTTGTTTGAGGCAAGGCCTTAGTTAAAGGATCCGCTAAATTCCTTTCAGTGGGAATTTTCTCAATTTGTATATCATTCCTACTTATAATCTCTCTGATCAGATAATAGCGGCGAAGCACGTGTTTGGATCGCTGATGAGACCTTGGTTCCTTTGCTTGTGCAATAGCTCCATTGTTGTCGCAGTAAACCGGCACTGCTTCATCAATGGTTGGAACCACACCAAGTTTGAAGACGAACTTCTTGATCCAGACTGCTTCCTTTGCTGCTTCCGAAGCTACGATATATTCCGCTTCCGTGGTGGAATCCGCTACGGTGTCTTGTTTAGAACTTTTCCAACTTTCTGCGCCTCCATTCAAAGTAAATACGTATCCAGACTGAGATTTGGAATCATCCTTATCTGTCTGGAAACTGGCATCTGTATACCCACGTATTACGATATCTCCTTCTCCATATATTAGGAACACATCCTTAGTTCTTCTTAAGTACTTAAGGATTGTCTTAACAGCCGCCCAATGATCCATTCCTGGATCCGACTGGTATCTTCTTGTGACGCTCAAAGCATACGATACATCGGGCCTTGTACATTACATAGCATACATGATAGATCCTATCGCGGATGCATAAGGAATCTTATTCATGCAAATCCTCTCGTCTTCTGTGCACGGACACATAGACTTTGAAAGGTTGATCCCATGCCTGATGGGAAGGTAACCTTTCTTGGATTCCGACATGCTAAACCTTTTTAGCACTCGGTCTATATATGTAGACTGCGAAAGGCCAAGCAACCGTTTTGATCTATCTCTATAGATTCTAATCCCAAGGATATAGGTTGCTTCTCCCAGGTCTTTCATGGAGAAAGTTTTGGACAACCAAATTTTAACTGTTTGTAAGACTGATATATCGTTTCCTATAAGTAAGATGTCATCGACATATAATACTAGGAATACGACTGCACTCCCACTAACCTTCTTGTACACACAAGGTTCGTCAGGATTTTGTGAGAAATCAAACTCTTTGATTGTCTCATCAAAACGGATATTCCAGCTCCTAGATGCTTGCTTCAGTCCATATATGGATCGTCGAAGCTTGCATACTTTGGTTTTATCAACCGATGTGAAACCTTCAGGTTGTATCATGTATACATCCTCAAGCAGGTTTCCGTTAAGGAAAGCTGTTTTCACATTCATTTGCCATATCTCATAATCATAATGAGCTGCTATGGCTAGGAGCATCCGAATGGATTTAAGCATAGCTACTGGCGAATAGGTTTCGTCATAATCAATTCCTTGCTTCTGACAATATCCTTTTGCCACTAATCTAGCCTTAAAGGTAACAACATTACCTTCCATGTCGGTTTTCTTCTTGAAAACCCACTTGCACCCTATGGGCTTAATCCCTTCAGGTGGGTTAACCAAGTCCCATACTTGGTTTTCGTACATGGAATCCATTTCCGACATCATGGCCTCAAGCCATTTGTCCCTTTCTGAACTTTTCAGAACATCTTCATAACTGATAGGTTCGTCATCTCTTATGAGTAACACGTCGTTCGATTCACTTACGAGAAATCCGTATCTCTCTGGAATATTGCGTGTCCTATCAGATCTATGAAGAGGTGGTGTAGTTTTAGGTTCAACTGATAGCTCATCACTATGAGGTATTGGTTGTGGGTCTAGACTAGGTGTCTCTGTAATGTCTATTGGAGTTTCTTGAACTTCATCAAGTTCAATCCCACTACCACTATTTCTTGTAAAAGAAATTCTTTTTCCAGAAATACAACATGCCTTGAAACAAACACCTTTTGTTCCAAGGGATGATAGAATAGGTAACCCTTCGTTTCCTTAGGGTATCCAATAAATAGACATTTATCAGACTTAGCATCCAATTTGTCTGATACAATCCGCTTCACATAAGCAGGACAACCCCATAACTTAAGGTGAGTTAAGTGGGGTTTCTTACTATTCCATGTCTCATATGGATTAGTAGAGACTACCTTGGTCGGGACTCTGTTTAGCAAGTAAACAGCTATCTTAAGTGCATAGACCCAAAAGGATTTTGGAAGAGTTGCATGATTCATCATCGACCTAACCATGTCCATCAAGGTTCGGTTGCGCCTCTCAGATACACCATTATGCTGTGGTGTATATGGCGGAGTCCATTGGGACAATATCCCATTGTCCCTAAGATAATCTTGAAACTCTTGACTCAAGTATTCACCACCCCGATCGGATCGAAGTATCTTAATACTTTTGCCAAGCTGTTTTCTACTTATTTCTGAACTCTTTGAATTTCTCAAAGGCTTCAGATTTGTGTTTCATCAAGAACACGTACCCGAATCGTGAGTGATCATCGATAAAGGTGATGAAGTAGCTATAGCCTCCTTGTGCAGAGTTGACATTGGTCCACATACATCAGTATGTATTAGACCAAGCAATTCTCCCACTGGATTACCTTTTCCGAAAAGGGTAATTTGGTCATCTTGCCTTTTAAGCATGATTCGCATGTATCAAATGAACCGGGTTCAAATGATTCCAAAATTCCACATCGGTGTAATTCGGTCATGCGTTTCTTACTTACATGGCCAAGACGACAATGCCAAGTGTAGGAGTCTATTCGATTATCTATTCGAGCACGTTTGTTGCTAACTTCGATATTGAAAACGTCACTGGATAAATCTAACGTGTAGATACCATTGCACAAAATTCCATTCCCATAAAGAACGCCATTTAAAGTTATGTAACAACAATTGTTACTAAAAGTTAAATGATAACCCTTTTCATTCAAACATGAAATAGATACAATGTTCTTTATTAACGAAGGAACAAAATAACAATTATCCAATTCTAAGATACGTCCAGTGGGGAGCTTTAGCAAATATGTTCCGATGGCAACAGCAGCAATCTTTGCTCCATTTCCAACTCACAGATTTGCTTCTCCTTGACGAGTCTTCTTCTATTCCTTAGCCCTGTATGTCATTACATATATGTGAGCTACACCCAGTATCAAGTACCCAGGTATTTGAGGAAATAGAGTGACATTCAATAACGAAGATACCTGAAGAGGATGGGGCATCGGATGCCTTATTCTTCATGGACTCAAGATAAATCTTGCAGTTTCTTCGCCAGTGACCCTCCTTGCCACAATGATGGCAAGTTCCTTTTGGTTTCTTTTCAGTCTTTTTGGCCTTTTTCTTCTTTCCTTTATTCTGTTCTTTGGCCTTCCTCTTAGAACCTTTCTTCGAGGAACCAACTAACAGTACCGCCTTTTGATCCGGCTTTACAGAAGGCTCCACAGTCTTCAGCAGGTTGAGCAACTCGGGAATGGTGGTCTCTAGTTTGTTCATCCGATAGTTCATCACAAATTGTGAATAACTTTTGGGCAAACAACTCAGAATTAAGTCAATACTTAGTTCATGATCCATTGCAAAACCGAGTGTGTTCAGTCGCTCAATGTACCCCAACATCTTTAGCACAAACTGCGAGGCAGAAGTGCCTTCCTGCATCTTAGTGGTGAAGAGGAGTCTGGAGACTTTGAACCTTTCGGATCTCGCCTGCTCTTCAAACAACTCATGAAGATGGAAGATGATGGTATAAGCATCCATATGCTCATGCTGCTTTTGCAGCTCAGGTATCATAGAGGCTAGCATGATGCAACTCGCAAGTTCAGAATCGGTCACATATTTCTGATAGGCCACTAGCTGGTCTGGAGTTGCACCTTCAGGAGGTTGGTTAGGAAGTTGATCTTCAAGGACATAAGCAAGCTTCTCTGCCTTGAGGACTATCCTCAGGTTTCGAAGCCAGTCCATGAAGTTTGGCCAGTCAGTTTATTGGTGTCCAAAATGGAACGCAAATTCAGAGAAGACATGATTGAGTGATTAACCTAGAAACATAAATTGAGCTTATGTGAGAAGAATGATAAAGAATGTATCAATATACATTAATTAAAAATCCTATTTATTTATCAAATTGAATAACCCTTTTTACCAAATCGGGAGATTGTAGGAGCATCTCCAAATAGGTTGATATCCAACCATAGATAAGAACAACCATGGCTGTGGCCATCAAGTTTTTCTTAGCTATGAAGGTAGGTAATTATACCGATTACACATCACATATATGTAACTATCACTTTATGCTATCAACTAATTGAATGTTTGCATAAATCATTGGGTTGTTAACTCATTAACAAGTATGCAACTTTATACATAGCACCCAACTGCACCTCTCTTTGCATCGACCTTGGCTGTGGCACAACAAATCGATGCTCCAAGCTTAAGGCTGGCCCATTAATCAAGAAATAGTTTTAATATGGTTGCAGCTCATTCAACCGTTTAGTCAGGCTTGGATGTGTCCAACAACCAAAACTAAGGATTGACCTCTGACTCCAACTATATTATTCATAAACTAATTCCATGGTTTGAACATGTTGAGGTTCAAGCCGGGCATGGATGTGTCCATCAACCCAAACGAGAAACAAAACTCCGATTCTAACCATATTAATGGAAGGTGTTGGCCTTAATATTTTGTAAGGGGTTTTGGGTCTCATCCTTTCTTTTCTAAGCACATTCATGACATAGAATTATGTCATGACTAACGATTTCCTTAATAAAGTATGTATGTGACTTAATTTATCAAGTCTCATTATTTGAATTAGGAACCGGATTTCCTAATTCTAATTTCATACTATATTTAAGGAATTGTTTTGGGAAACAATTTCCTAAATTGTCATAATCAATTTCGGAAATAATATGTTTTAAGACTTTGATTTCTCTAAATCAAATCTTATTAAATTAAGAGACAAATCCCTTAATTTAACGACATATTATTTTCATGAAAATCTCATTTAAGAAACTCTATAGGAAACCATTTTCCTAATTAATTTTGGAGACAACAATATGTAAGAGCATCACCTCTTAAACATATTTTATTCATGGATTTAATTAATTACAACAAAATGTTTTCTAAGGGTGGCTCCCCGAGGCTCAGATACCCAAAGAAAAGTACTTCGTTGTAAATCCAATTTGGACGGCTCCCCGAGGCTCAATCCAAATCAAACATGACAATTTCATTTAAAATTGGTAAATTAAATTACAACAACTAACTTTAAATAGGACGGCTCCCCGAGGCTCTATCCAAAATAAAGAATTTTGTTGTCAATTTAAAAACCAATTCAAATTTAATTGTCAATTAACTGTCCATAAATTTGTCTAGACTTTCTTGAAAGAAAGTGCCCAAAATTGCGAGATTTCATAAATACGTTTTCAGAATAATTGTAAGTTTCTGGTACAAAGAAAACTTACATATTTCCAAAATTAGAAAATTTCTAAAATTAGAAAAATTTCCAAAATTGAAAAGTTTCCAAAGATGGGAAGTTTTCACAATCATTATAAAATTTCAGAAACTAGAAAATTTCAAAAGTTTGCGAAATTTCATGAGGATTTCCAAACTTAGAAATTCCTAAATCTAAAATTTATTATAATTTGAGAGTTTCCATAATTGAAAATTTTTTTGAAAATTGAGATCATGACAAAGTTTTCCACAAAATAATTATATGATTATGTCGAACACTAACCAGCTCTGATACCACTGTTGGGACCGGGTGCATGTTGACAAGGATACGAGTTCGTAAAATTTTAAATTTTTACGTGCAGCGGAAGAATTAACATAAAATAATTTCCTAAATTATTTTAACCACGTATCTAGCATGCAACCTTATGATGTGTGGACATAATCATAAATTAAAACTTTGCGGAAAAGTAATATTAATTTACTTAGTACCTCGCGTAACTCGAAGTAAGGGACGAGATCAAACCGTAGCGTCCCTTGGAAGCTCCGCCTCTATTCGCGTCCACGCCGAGTTCTCTTCGGGATGACTTCGCAAAGTCACGAGTTTTGTGCCGACGAGAACTACTAGATTCTCTAAAGGCACAACTAGAAGATCAAGAGAGAAAATAGGAAACTAACCAACAAGTTAACGGAATCAAAATTCCGAGAAGGAATGAGATGTGATCCGCTTCTTCTTCTTCTTGGTTGGCTTCTCCTTCGTGTTGATAGCTCACGGCAACCTCTTGGATTGAATGGAGCGCCGGCCCTAGCTCTCAAGGAAGGGCGCCGGCCCTAGGTGGGAAGGAGAAAGGAAGGGAAGAGAATAAGGGAGAGAGGGAGAGAGTTAATCTCTTGAAGGCTCTATATCGATTGGAATTCAAGGCTTGCCTTTGGTTCCTTTATATAGTGGCTTCTCCCTTACCAAGTCTCTCTTTTAACGGAATTAACGGAATTAGTTATCATAAGAAATTTATCTTATAAAGTTTCTTATGACTTATTCCGTTAAGCCTAGTTTTATTATAACTAACTTTATAATAAAATAAATTCTCCTCTCCTTTAATTATGGAATAAATTATATAAGAAATTTATAAATTTTCTTATTATGGAAAAATCAATTCATAATTGATTTTATAAAATTAAAATAAACCAATTCATGGATTATTTTAACTTCCATTAAAGGAATAAATTTCTATAAATTTATTTATATAAATTTCTTTATACAAATTTATTTATCCATAATTTATAAAATAAATCGCGCTAGATTTATTTTATTAATTAAACCAATTAAATTGGTTTATCCCCTTATTAATGGTCGGCCACTACAAAGGGGTTTGGCACCCTCTTTGGCCGGCCAAACCGAGCCGAACCGATCGCGAATTAAACTCATTTAATTCGCCCAATAAGTCTTCAAAAGACTTAGCCATTTTTAGCTTCCAATGCGCCTCTGATAAATTCAGATTCGACTTATTTCTCTTGATTGGAAAATCCAATTTTCAACTCGTTTTAAATCCCTCGGATTACTTGTAGTGCGTGTGACTAAATAGGCTTTCGATTTATGTTGGCCGTCTATAATCAACTAATTATAGAACGATCATGAGTGGCACCTAGTAGTACATCATGACCCCCAATTAATCGAAAGATCAACGGTTGACCTCAGAAAGAATTCCGAAACCCTTCAGCAGCTCTAATGAATCGTGTCTCATTCCCTTCACCATCTTATACCCACTTGGTTCAGGACATGGTCTGTTTGTGTCAGTCCCCACTAGACTGACTACGTCACACCTAGCCCAAGTAATGTCTTTCTCATCCTTTGGATTTCTAATTACTCTCATGTATTTTAGAGACTCGCACTCTAAACATGATATGCTCTGGCCAGAGGCTTTGAGTAACAATCCGACGATAGGCCTGGGTATACATCTCCTCGCAAGGAGTGGTGAATCCTTTGTAGGCTGTTCAAACATCTTCGGACACTTCGGCTTATACCCAATCATCCTGGGTCCACACCTCCTTGGAGATGCTTGCTTAAGATGTTAAAGTATAAGTCTCCATGACCAAGATGACTTGAACACCGCAAGTCAAAGGAACATCGCACTTAAGCCGCAGTAAGAACTTCATTGACATATCTATATAGATAACCATATGAAGTCTTACAGCTAGTCACTCCAATGAACTAGTTCCCTTAACTAGCATCCATGTTTATCTCCGGACATCCCAATGTCGCCAGCCAGTGAGAATCAGCTGATTAGAGAATAACCCATGCTAGTCTCAACAGAATTGATAGTGTCCGTATTTATCAATTCATCAACTAGGGATATTTTCAATACTTCACATTTGCACATTTAGAGATAATCACTAGTTGTGATCCCATCACAAATTCTCTTATGCTGTGAGTTGTATTGCGGACATTCAGTAGATGAGTTTAAGATCCCAATCAAATACACAAACATGTATACTCAAATAGTGAATTATCATTTATTAAAATAAATGTTTACAATCATAAGGCGATTGCCTTAGGACACTTCTCTCATATCACTAACAGGAACAGTAGGCGTCGGTTCGACCTAGGGTTCCATTTTGGAGACTCAATGTCAGAACCAAGACAACTAAGGCTGTATAAACATAACATATTCTTGTTTTATTGTATTTGTTACTAACCCTGGATGTAGGGCCAAAGGAACGAGTCTCTGCAACTCAGAAAGCCTCAAGGGAGAGAGGCAGCAGCTGAGTAGGGCGCCCCGGAGGTCCCGGGCGCCTCTAAGGTCAAGGCAAAGCAGTAAACAAACAAAAGCGTTTCAAAGGCTTACTGAGCCAGGGCGCCCCCTGTGTCCCGGGCGCCCCCAGCGTCCCGGGTGGCCTGGGTTCAAGCCACCGAAGTGAACCGGCCGAGAAGCCAGCAGACCAAGTCAACCGGGGTGTCCCCAGCATCCCGGGCGCCCCCACAGTCAAGCCTTAGCCCTACTTGAGTGGAATAAGGGCTGACCGAGATTGTTCGGATTGAAGGCCACATAGAGGGCGCCCCCAGGACTGCTATAAATAGCCCTTGACCCCCAAGGCTTCAAAACAGAACTTGCTAACGCTTCTACGCTCTTCGACTCAAGCGCACTACTCCGGAAACCTTCCATCTCAAGATTCAAGCGCCGACGACAACCCTCTACTCGAAAGTACGATCCACACTGGGCGTCGGTAAACGAAGAAGTCAATTTCATTTACTGCACTACATTTCATTTACAGCACTACAACTATAACATCTTTTGTAACACTTTGCGCTCATATAGAATTGCCTGCAGTAAACGGTCAACGACCGTGGGCCTTGGAGTAGGAGCCGACCGCGACTCCGAACCAAGTAAATCCGCTTGTGTTTTTGCGTTGTGTTTTAATTTTCCGCTGCCTATTCTCTTTTTGAATCCGAAACGTTTAACCATATTCACCCCCTCTATCATTCTTCTCGATCCAACAATTAAGACCTTAGGAAAAGAAATCTTTATAGCCCAAATCTACGTCAATGACATAATCTTTGGGTCTAGCAACTCAAATTTCTTAAAAGAATTCGTTAAAATAATGGAAAATGAATTTGAAATGAGCTTAGTTGGTGAGCTCAACTTCATTCTAGGGTTACAAATTAAACAAACTAGGGATGGAAATTATGTCCATCAATCCAAATATGCTAAGGAGTTAATAAAGAAATTTAAAATGGAAAACTCTAAAATCATAAGTACCCCCATGGCCTCAAATGTAAAAATAGATAGTGACCCTGATGGTAAACTAGTAGACTTAAACTCTATAGAAGTATGATTGGAAGTCTACTGTACCTTACAACCAGCAGACCTGATATCCTTTTTGCTGTAGGAATGTGTGCTAGATACCAAACCTATGCTAAGGAAACGCACTTAGCAGCCCTAAAAAAAATACTAAGATATGTTAAGAGCACCCTAAATGTAGGGATTTGGTATCCTAGGACCTTAACCTTTGTCTTGTCAGGATACTCGGATTCTGACTACGCTGGTTGTAAATTAGATAGAAAGAGCACAAGTGGAAGCTGCCAACTATTAGAAAATAGTCTAGTAAGTTGGTGCTGCAGAAAACAATACCGTGTGGCTCTATCCACAACTGAAGCTGAGTATATTGCCCTAGGAGAGTGTGTAGCATAACTCTTATGGATGATGCACACTCTCAAAGACTTCCAGCTTAACTACACTCAAACTCAGGTCTACATTGACAATATAAACTCAATTAATCTAACTAAGAACCCAATCCAACATTCCAGAATTAAACACATAGAAGTTAAACACCACTTTGTAAGAGATCATGCAGCCAGGGGTGAGATAGTCCTTAAGCATGTAGACTCTAAATCTAACTTAGCTGACATATTCACCAAACCCCTACCTAAGTCTGAGTTTAGCTAACTAAGAAGGCAGTTAGGATTATGCTTGGTAGAATAGGCTTGCTCTACTTTAATTTCTCTTAAAATTGTTTTATTACTTGATTTTAAAATCAGTTTCTACTTAATTTGCAAAATCATTTTTCGAATTAGTTTTTCTTAAGAAAAAATACCCCCTTCAAAACTAGAGATTTTTCGCAAATGGAATTAGCTTAGGCCCTAACCCTAGAACTGCATGCACCTATAGATCTAGAAGCTAGCATCTCACAAGCACCATAGGATACTATTGACTGATAACCTAGATTGGGTTGAGATGCTTAGGTCTTTGCCTTAATTCAAGATGCTTTAAGTCAGTGCATCTACAGTAATTGGGGCACTAAATACAAATTAAACAGTAATCAGGTTAAGTGTCAAGCTTAGAAAATCTAACTTGAATAAAACACTTAACTTGACTAACCCTAGCAAAAACTACTGTTTATAACAGATAGTAAGTAGCTAATTGGGTTAGACAGGACCTGAGCGAGATAATTCAAATTGATTTGGTCCAAATTTATACCTTGAATTGGTTCAGTACAACAAATTATTCTTTTGCTATACTCTTATGCAATTTTTTGCTATATTGCTTTGGTTTCTTTTGATATATGGCAAAGGGGGAGAGATTGGAAAGGAGTGAAGATTTGAAAATTAAATTTTATTAATTTTTTGTTTTTTTCAAAATTAAAAATTTTCAAAACTTTATCCTTTCTTCAAAAAGTAAAATCATCTAAGTTGTTTTCAAAAATTGTTTCGAAGTACTTGACCTAAGATGTTTTTTCTCTAAGTACTTATTTTTAAACTTCTCTAAAGTCTCTAAGTATAAAGTTCTTAAAGTACTAAAGAGATTGAAATTTTTTATCAAAATTTTTTTAATAAAAACTTTATAAGATGTTTAGAAAACTTTCTAATTTATTGACTTGAAAATTTGTCTAAGTTATTGAAAAAATTATTCTAAGTGTAATGGTTCTAAGAATAAATTTTTCAAGTGCCCAACTAAATTTTTTGGAAAATGTTTTCTAAAACTTCTTTTGAAAAATGGTCTAAGTGTTGTAAAATCAATTCCATTTTTAGACTTAGAAAATTTTCAAACCCCACAAACCTTTGAAAAACCTAGGGGGAGATTCCTTCCAGGGGGAGGAAACTAAATTGGTATTTCACCTGTTTATTATTAACTTAACTTTTTGAACCGGGTTCCCATAAATAAAAAAGGGGGAGATTGTTGGTGCAGATAATACCCAAGTCGAACCTAGGTTTTGATAATGGCAAAGGGTTCAAAAGTTAAGATGTTATTTTTATCTAACATGTTACTTGAGTGTACAGATTGAAGTCCTAGCGAAGGACTGCTAGGCACCTAGCGAAGGACCGCCAGGCATCGAAACCCTAAGACCTGGCAAAGGGCTGTTGGGCACCTAGCGAAGGGCTGCTAGGAGTCGAAGACCTAGCGAAGGATTGCTAGGCACCAGGCGAAGGACTGCTTGGTAACAAAGCCCTAGCGAAGGAATGCTAGGCACCAGGAGAAGAACTACTTGGTAACAAAGCCCTAGAGAAGGAATGCTAGGCACCAGGTGACGGACTGCTTGGTAAGAAAGCCCTAGCGAAGGAATGCTAGGCACCAGGCGAAGGACTGCTTGGTAACGAAGACCTGGCGAAGGACTGCTTGGTAACGAAGACCTGGTGAACGACTGCTAGGCACCTGGCGAAGGACTGCTAGGCAAAAGTCCAACCGGAGGAGCCGGTTGGCAACAGGTAAATTCTCCTGAGAGGAGTAGGTGAGGACGCGTTCCCCGTTGAGGGAACAGTAGGCGTCGATTCGACCTAGTGTTCCATTTTGGAGACCCAAAGTCAGAACCAAAACAACTAAGGCTATATAAACCTAATATTCTTGCTTTATTTTGTTTGGTACTAACCCTGGATGCATGACTAAAGGAACGAGTTTTTGCAGCTCAGAACGCCCCAAAGGAGAGGGGCTGATAGCTGGGCAGGGCGCCCCGGAGGTCCCGGGCGCCCCCAAGGCGAAGGCAAGACAAGCTGAGCAAGTAACGCTTTGGAAGCTCACTGGGGCAGGCGCCCTCAAGCTCCCGGGCGCCCCCATGGTCTCGGGCACCCCGGATGCCTCGGGCGCCCTGGGTCCAAGTCATCCAGCGATCGAAGCAAAGACATCTGCGAAGCCAGCAAGACCAAGTCAACCGGGGTGCCCCGTCAAACTCCGAGCCCGATCCTGGAGGGATAAGGGCTGACCGAGTTCCGGATAAGGGTTTGCGGATCCAGAGACACGTGGAGGGCGCCCCGACGTCCAGGGCGCCCCTAGATACACTATAATAGGGGCTCGACGCCTAAGGCTTCGACATCAATTCTTCCAACGCCTCTACGCTCTTCGACTCAAGCGCTCTGCTCTGGAAACCTCCGATCTCGAGATTCAAGCGCCGCCGCCGACCTTACGCACCAAAGAACGATCTACACCGGGCGTCGGTAACAAAGAGCATAATTGTACTTTTTACTGCACTATTACTGTATAACTTTTTGTAATAACTTGCGCGATTATAGAATTGCCCGCAGTAAATGGTCAAGGACCGTGGGCCTTGGAGTAGGAGCCGACCGCGACTCCGAACCAAGTAAAAAACCTTGTGTTCACGTTTGTTTTTTTATTTCTGCTGTGTAATTTCTCTCAATCTAATCCGAAACGGTTTTACGATATTCACCCGCCTCTCTATCGTATTCTCTCGATCCAACAATATTTCTTATTCTTTTTTGGTAAGGGTTGTTAGTGGAGAAGCTATCTTTGAAAAGTCCTCCATAATACCCTGCTAAACTCAGAAAGCTTCTGATCTCACTGGCATTCTTTGGTCGACCCCAGTTACTAACTGCGTCAATCTTTGCTGGGTCTACCATAATACCTTCCTTGCAAATGATGTGGCCTAGAAAAGTCACTTGGTCAAGCCAGAATTCACACTTGAAAAACTTGGCATACAATTTCCTCTGCTATAAGGTCTTCAATACTACTCTTAGATGTTCGTCATGTTCTTCCTGAGACTTTGTATAAACTAGGATATCATCAATAAAGACTATGACGAACTTATTAGGAAACTCATTGAATACTCGATTCATTAGATCCATGAATGTTGCAGGGGCGTTTGTCACTCCAAAGGGCATGACTACAAACTTGTAGTGTCCATACCATGTTCAGAAAGCAGTTCTTAGCACATCACTCTCCTTGACTTTGAGTTGATGGTAACCTGACCGCAAATCTATTTTGGAAAACATGGTTGCCCCCTTCAGCTGATCAAATAAATCATCTATCCTTGGCAAAGGATACCTGTTCTTGATAGTCACCTTGTTCAAGGCTCGATAATTTATGCACATCCGCATAGTTCCATCTTTCTTCTTAACAAACAACATGAGAGCTCCCCAGGGTGAATGACTAGGGTGAATGAAACCCTTGTCTAGTAACTCCTGTAATTGTTCTTGCAGTCCTTCAGTTCTTCTAGCGTCATATGATAAGGTGCCTTGGAAATCGGGTTGGTACCTGGAGCCAACTCAATTTCAAACTCAATTTCTCGTTTAGGAGGAAGTCCTCATAACTCTTCAGGAAACACCTCCGGATAGTCACAAACTACCCGCACTTCTTCTTTCTTTAGCCCTTCTCTTTTCCTTGCATCTATATGTGCGCTAAATAACCAAAACATCCATTATCTAACATCCTCTGAATTTGTAAGGTAGATAAAAACCTTTTTTTTCTTTCTCTTTGGGTCTCCGACAAACTCGAACGGAAGTTCTGCTTCTGGAGTGAACTTTACCTACCTTTTTTGGCATTCAATAGAGGCACTGTACTTGCTCAAGAAATCCATCCCTAAAATGATATCGTAATCCTTCATATCAAGGACTACTAAATCACCATAGAGTTCTCGGTTGGAAATCCGAATTGGCACAACTCTTAGCCATTGAGTAGATGCCATGACCTCTCCCGAAGGTAATGTCGTTAAGAACTTATCCTTTAGCATTTCCAATGGAATCCCTAGCTTCCTGGAGAATGACATAGACACAAAAGAATGTGTTGCCCCTGTATCGAATAACACCCTAGCATAATGAGATAAAATAAGTATTCGACCTGTGACCACGGTAGAAGAATTTGCCACCACTTCCTTGGTGATGGCGAAAATTCTAGCGTTGGTCGTGACTGGTGAGGTTCCCACTCTCCCATGACTGATGTAGGGTCCTTCCGGTGTTGGCTGCATCTGGTGCAACTGTGCGGACTTCCCCCATACCGAATAATCTGTGGTGGAGGTGGATTTGCTTTGGTAGGGCAAGCCTTGGCCATATGCCCTTCTGCTTCACAGATATAGCACCCGCACATGCCTTGGCGACATACTCCTGGGTGCATCCTCTTACACTTTAAGCAATGAGGATATTTGGGGTACTTGCTTGATGAGCTTCCTTTGTTGCTTCCAGAAGTCTTTTGGTTCCATTGCTTCCTTTTATTTGGGTTCACTTTCCAGTTCTGCGGGTTACCCTGGGATTTCTGGACTGGTACTTGCTTCTGTGGCATACTGGTGGCCTTTATATTGTTTAAGTAATGCTAGTAATTAAAACACTAACTATCAGTTCTTCTGAGGTCTGCGGCCAATTAACACCGCTGGTCACATTTAAAGCTATCTCAGGCCTTAACATCTTAAGCATTAGCCTGACTCTTTCTCTATCAGTGCCAACTAGCTCTGGGCACAAAAGAGCTAGCTGGTTGAACTTCTTCACTGCTTCATCCACAGATAGTTCTCCTTGTCTGAATTCCATAAATTCATCATAATGCTTGTTGGTTACTCACATATAAAAGTATTCTTCGAAGAACTCGGTCTCAATGATCCATCAATGTTAAATGCTAGGTATAGGTCTGGATCCTATGTCATGGTGCTAGGTATAGGTCTGGATCCTATATCATGGGATACAAGTAACCTACTAGGTAAACTAACGAAATAACCAATGATCCATCAATGTTAAATGCGAAGGGAGAATATCACTACATCTATGCCCAAATATATATACGCATAACCACTATTGTGACTGTATGAAGCTAAAAGAGATATAACCTCAAAGATATGCAACAGATATCAAATACAGGAATACTAAGGCAGATATAGCAACTATTTAGACTGTATGAAGTTAAAAGAGATATAACCTCAAAGATATGCAACAGATATCAAATACAGGAATACTAAGGCATATATAGCATATAAGCTTACTATTATCTTTAACAAACCATGCATAACAATATGACAATATCTCAAAGATAAGTCAAAGGGTACCCGCCTTTAATGTAGATCGTATCAGAATAGATCCCACGTCTAGAGTCTCGTATCCAAATCAAGGTCATGTGCCAATATGTATGATTTAACAAATTTTAATATTCCACAAGTAACTAAAATAAATCTCAAAACCAACTAGGATGAACCCCTAATCGCCTTGATCATGAAGTAATCCTCAACCCCAGTTATCTTCAATTAATCTCAATTCCTTGATTAAATTTAATCCAACCCATCAATAACCCTAATATAATTCTTCCAAATGATTGGATTAGGTCTGGCTATAACATCATCCTTAACTTCATCACTTCCAAGATTCATCAACTAGCTAATCAAGTTTTATCTATTTATTTAATCGCCTAACTAATGCCAATCTGATTAGGATTAATCTTATCAGCAGGCCTAATGGTTTCATTTCTTATGAAACAACCTATGATCAAGATCATATAACCATATAGAGACCACTATTTCTAATCATTGGGTATGGATCATCAATAATTTAGATAAGGAAACCTCGTGGCCTTTGATCTCTCCTTCCTAGCTGATGTTTATTTCCCCAACTGCAGCTCACGGCAGATGTCAAGAATGGCTGATCACATTTGTAAACATTAGGATTTGGGAAAACAAATCTCGCATCCTACCAACACTCACGGCAACATAGGCTTTAAAAACAATCAGACATCAAACCTGGATGATGGCCGACGACAGCTAGGTTCCGTGAAGGAAGAGTCACGAGTGACAGGGCCGCAACTCAGATCAGAGAAAGGATGGGGAAAGGTCGCCGGTGTCGATCGAGTGAGGAAATTTGGATGAAGTTGCTCCGATGGTGGCACTTGCTTGGACTAAGGTAAAGGACGGTCGACCGGCGGAGTGGCGCTCGGCGTCGCTCGCACTTGCGGCTCCACAGAAGGAAGAAGTCGGCGTATACCGTGGCCTACGGCTCGCGATGAGAAGAAGAAAACGAGGGAAGGGGCGGCGCGTCTGCGGGCTTCGCGAGAAGAGAAAAAAAAGGACAGGGTCGGCGCTTGCGGCTAGGGCACGGGCGAGAGCTTTAAAACAAAAGGGGATTTTTTTTTTACAGGAAGGCCCTTCAACTTTAGAAATTCCAATCCTTCCCTTAGGGCAAAGGATTTAACCATTTAACCCCTCATTTATTATAATTTAACCTCAAATAATTTCTATGGTTAAATTATTTACCCTCTCGTAATTTAGAGTTTACCCGAAAGCCCCTGGGCTCCTCCCGTAGGGCCGGAAACCCTAGACTCAATTCAGAAAAATCTTGAAAAATTTTCTGGTCCGGATTTTCGAATCGCCATATTTTACCAGTTGCAAAGCTCACTTGGAAATTTGGGGTGTGACAATGTAAAATATATCCTAGACCTTTTCTGGTCTGATTATATTATTTAGATTTTTTTCTGGTCTCTGTATATATCCTAGACCTTTAACTAATCAATTCAGCTTGTGTAACTATATAATCTGTGATCATCTTTGAAATTCCTATACCCTTAATTTATTTTCAAGTTGATCTAATTGCTTCTGGTGAAAATATATTTCAACACCAATCTTTTGCGAAGAATCAATAGTCTCAAGGGAATGTAGTTATCTTATGATGCATCCTTATCTCATTGTTTGGCTTCCTTAGCTTTCATTGGCTTCTGCTCTATCACAGGTTAAATTCCCCAAGAATTCATGATAATTTATTGGTATTAAATTCTCCTTGTTGTTTACCCTGGGTGCCAGTTAGATTTCAACGATCCTGCTGTATGAAATCTACTAATGAGTATTCTCATGGGGACCTCGATAGCCACACGATTTATTCTCTTCTCTTGTTTCTTGATGTGTGCCATATTTATCCTCTTGGAAACTCAATAAACTGTTGCATGTCATTCTTAAAGAAAAAGAGTTTCAGCTGAGAAACTTTTCTCCAGGCTACCAAAAGTATTGGGCAAAAGATTCAGAAATAACTAATATATTGGTTACCTATCCTTATGTGCACAATTAACATTTTGTTTTTCTCTCAATGATTTGAAGGTACTAAGTAATTCGATGGGTAGCTTTGACTCATACCATTTAATACATCTGTACCCCATGCACCTGTTTATTATTGGAGAGCACTATAATGTTGGTCTTGAAGACTTGATAATATTTGAATTCTTTTGGAATCAGGGGTAACTATATTTGAGTTTAAGAATGGACCGAAATATGATGATTAGATCAGCAAGTAGATCGTTATAAATTACCATTTAATTAAGTAGAAATTATGGGTAGAAATTATTGTAGATCAGCTGTGCTCAATATATATATTAGTCTTCAGTTTACTAACCTCTGCAGATGGTCGAAGCTACAAGTTATTAGACTCAGTGAACGGTGGGAGCTCCAGCACCTCAGACTATGCAGCTAGCAGCAATTCAGATGATTCAACCACTGCCTATTTAGACGATGTCACCATCAGTTCCAAAGATGGACCGGGTTTACACGCTCACCAGAGAGAAGGCACCGCAGGTTGATGAATCGATTTTCTGAGATATTAAAGAGCTATAGGGTATCTACGTGTAGGTCACTGCTTGTAACTGGGTAGCTACCGTTAGAGAGATGTTGAACATTTCCCAATATGATAGATAATGCATTTGACTCGCAATCAGGGTTAAGGTTGGTTGACGACACTACTCTGATGAGGAAGTTACTTGGGAGCTCTAGGATACGATCAGAGCTCGCTATCCTCATCTATTTACTTGAAGTGCGTATGGCTAGTTTTTCATTCCGTATTCATATTATATCTGGGTTGTTGATATCAGTTGTGGTTGACCAGTACCTGTTGTGGTCGACTTGTACTTGTTGTGGTTTACTAGCTAAATTTGGGGACCAAATTTTTATTAGTGGAGGAGAATGTTAAATATCGGATTTTTAAAGGGTTGAAAAGGTAATTTTTTAAATAAAGGGCCTAGTTGTGAATAGTGAAAGTTGGAGGGCTTTTTTACAAAAAGACCAAAACTTATATTAAATCCTAAAAGCCCTAAGTTCTCCCCGATTCCTGTTGAAACCACCCGAACCCCTTCCTTTTCTCCACTTCGCAGCGAGCGACGTCGAAACCGCCGAACCTCTCCACGTTTCAGTTTTTTTTCCCCCGACCTCCCCTCTCCGCCGACGCAACGTGCCCTAAGTAGTTCCCGAGCAAGCCGACGCCAACCCCTCTTCTCTGCAGAGTCTTCCTCCTCACGCGAGCAGCCTTTTTCTTTCGGGGCAATCGGGCGACTCCATTCCCTGAGCAAATCGACGGCGACGCTGTCATCGCCGGCGTGATTCTTCCCCTCGTGCGATCTCACTCGATCGACACATCATTGCCGGTAAGAATAGGCTCTTCGATTTTGGATGATTGATCTTTGGTTTAGTTAATTTTCCCTGATCTCTCATAGAAACCCTAGGTTGCAGGTCGTCTCCTCCCTCAGCCACTGTCGTAAAAATCGCAGCCCTCTTCGCGACCTTTTCACAGGTTTTCCTGGTCTTCTTACGTGGCTTATCTCCGGTAAGAGTTGGTTGTGTTTAGTGTTTGGTTTGGATGAATTCATGTTGGGTTGAGTTTGATTTCTCTATTGATACTATTTGTCATGATGCTGCGAATTGGGTTGATATGAGGAGTTGAAATTCATGTGCCGTGAGCTGGGAATTTTAGGTTTGTGTTGTTTATGTTGGGATGCATCAGTTAGAGGAGGAATGTAAATCCTTATGTTGTTTAGTTACCGTAGGCAACACAAATTTGATATATATATATATATATATATATATATATATATATATATATATATATATATATATATATATATATATATTGTAAAGATGTATCATTTGTTCGTAGGTTATTGTTGGGTATTGAATAGATTACTTGGATGAGATTTGGGCTAAGTCAGTAATGAACCTAAACTCGATATTTCGTTGGGTGTCTAAATCAATTGTAATGAATAGATACATTTGATTAAAAATATGTGTAATTGTTGTTATTTTGTTTATAAGTAGTTTAACTAATTTATTTAATTGTATAATTAGTTAAACTTTTGTATTGACTCAGGATCTTAATTCGGACTCGTTCGGTTGATCGTAGAAGGTTCTCGTTTACAAGCATCTATAATAAAAGGCGGGTATTTCTCCTTTATACTCGAGTAGTTTCGTTTACCTTAAAAGCATGGCTATATTATGTCTGATAGGTTGTTTGACCTTGTTCTTTGTCGTTTGTTATTTAAACATCGTCGTTGAGACTTATTCTTTGTTGATCTTCGAATGTTCCCAAATTCGTATATGTACAGTCCTCTATTTGGTTTTCTGTTCTGTAAAGTACCGCTTGTACGTGAGTACTTAGAAGTCCATTAAATACAGATAGGTTTATTTGACATTAGATATATCCTACCTAGTAGTGTAGGCGCATAACCGTTGGTTTTCGATTTCCGGTTGGTTGTATCGATGCATGTTTTATTCGTTGGATTTTATTGCATCGTTGTTTCACCGGTTGTTTGTGCATCGTATAACATGCACCATACTTGCACGTTGCATACTAATGAATGTTAGGATTACATTTGGTTAATCCGTCGTTAGTCATATTGTTGCTCGATTCACTCAACCACTTGTTATCGTGGTAGTTATTAGAGTGCGAGCATCTGTCCTGTTATGCCAAACAGTGATACACTCACCGTTGTTTTAGAGGGATGAGCCGTTGGTG
The DNA here is from genome assembly GCA_024364735.1 of Boesenbergia rotunda. NCBI lineage: Eukaryota > Viridiplantae > Streptophyta > Magnoliopsida > Zingiberales > Zingiberaceae > Boesenbergia > Boesenbergia rotunda. Next base: position 21,694 of record JAGFNQ010009772.1, on the reverse strand, counting down.
GCTCACTGACGGACCCGATTTAGCTAATTAAAGTTGTCACGAATATGGATCCATCAGAATTTAGAATTTATAAAAATGTGCTGGAAACCCTTTCTGCAATCAAAGAATAAAAGCGTAGTAAAGGGGCCACAGGTCGTATTTTTCCTCGGGACTAGTTGAAGTTTGTTTGATTCTAGCTTGTATTCATGTGTCGTTTGCGAATTTTGGGTTTCGAATGGAATATGGTTTGGGTTTCAATTTAGAATGAAAACACAATGAAAATGAAGGAAAACTCAACCATGGAACTTAACAAGTGATAGCAAGTTATCATTCAACCAAAAGGACCACTTACTCATCTAAAGCACTTAAGTAGTTTGTTTGAAATTGATTTCTGATTTCAAAAGCAAAACAAAATGCCAAGCAATGAAACAACAAAGTCAAACGCAAGACATGGACAATTGCAAGCAATCTAAAACCAAATTGATACAAAATCGTGCCAAGACTTCATTTGATACAAGTGCTAATAATTGAACAGCTTGATTCCAAAAGTAGAAAAAACTAATGTATCCAAGAGTGACACGAAATGCAAAATGTATAACTGATCGATTCAGAATAAAGCTAATCAATTCATTTGAAACAAGCTCTTAATGAAGTACCATGCATGAACACAAGGAAAAATTCAGATTTGAAGATCACAATCCAGAAATGGATTGGACTGCAGAAACTAGATGGCAAGAATTCAGAATGACATGAATGCAGCAATTAGAATGCAAGAATTCAGAATCAAGCTCAGAAATTCGAATGCAAAAATTCAGACTGCAGAAGCATGAAAACCAAGTAGTTCAGAAATGAATGTAAGCTATCATTGAGGTGGTGTGCAAGAATTTGAAGGAATAACATTTGAATGAAAACAAGTTTCCACTTGATACAACTTGCAGAATTCAGCAACTTGGTACACCTAATTGAGAAGGTTGTTGTGCCAAAAACTAACTTTAAATGCAGGAATTCGTAGCCGATTAATTCAGCTTGGGAGACCAAGCTGCCAATGAAAAGGAGACAGCTGATGCAGAACCTTGCGGCAGAATTGCAGAAATTGGAGACAGGATGTGCAGAATTTATCAAAATGCAGAAACGTAGCAGTTAACTTGGACACAAAACAAGCAAATGACTGAAATGGATTTGCTATTTTTATGATCAACAAGACTTAAGTGGAATTCCCATTTAATGGATTCGAAACTCAAAAGCAAATAAACTGAAGTTTCTGAACTGATCTTGGTTTGCAAAAATGGAATTCAGAAATGTAAAGATGATCACTGCAGAAATGAAACTTCAAATCAAACGCAAGGTAAACTAAACAATTGAAACGAATGCGCAACCCAAGAACTAATGTAACTGACTCAAATTAAGAACACAAAACTGAAAATTGCAGCTCCCACTTGATACGTAAGCTGGAATTTCAGAAATGGACAGATTTCAGACATGGACAGATTTTAGAAATGCAATTACATACGAAAAGAACTTGGATCAACTAAATTCACACCCTAAATGTGATCTCTAATTGTAGGAATTGAGCTAGACATAAATCGAATTGAAACACAAGCTGAGAAATTCGAAACTGAACAGAAATGTGGAAAACAACATGATACGCAAGTTGTAACTATCTGATACGCAACATTAAACTGCAAAGCAAATGAAATTAAGCGAAATGTTAACTGAATGAGCTAGCTAACTAATGGAAGAACAAATTAAAACCACTAATTAAGCAGAATTATGCCCGAAAGGTTAACTACAGCAGCTGAAACAGAACATTCAGTAATGAAACTACAGCAGAATTCGAAATTACAGCTAAAATAGAAAAATTAACTAAAGAATCTACTCCTCAATCCTCCCTTAGCTCAAAATCTTCTTGGTCGTCAAGCAAGAGCTGGCTTCAAACCCCTAGGCTCAGCAAATCAATGGAGCGCAGCTTCAATCGACCAATCTGCTCAAACTGCATCAGCTGGAAGAAATTTGATCCAAACTCTTCCATCTCAGCTTCATGAGTTGCGATGGTGATTTGGAGAAGACCTGAGCTCACCTGAGAATCCCTACAAGTGGCTCAAGTGGTCGGAAATGGTTTGTAGCTGAGATTTTAGTGCTCGGACCACAGATGATGCCGAAACCCTCAAACACCTCTGTCCGGACGAAATTTGAGCTGAAATCTAGATCGAAACAGCCTTCCAAGGATTCAGATGATGATCAAATGGAGAAATTGAGGGGTCGCGCCCCTTGGATGAAGAAATTGCTGAAGAAAACTAAGAACTAGCTGAAGAACTCGGTTGCGGCGAAGAAGACGCGACGAGGAGAAAGGCTGGGAAAATTTGATTAAATACATTAGCAATGGACGGCCCAGATTGATTTGAGAAAATCCAACGGCTGATCTTGCTCTGATTTGAGCCAAACTTTGAGGATGTTGATCAGGGGATGGTCCAGATCAACCTAATCTTTGAATAGACGATCTAGAGCCCTCCGAGCTTGATCCAACGGTTGATTGAGCTCTGATTGGGATGAAACCTTCAGATCTTGATCAGAGTGCTTGATCAAGCTCTAACCCTAACTCGGATTACTTCAGATGGTCCCGGATGGCTCAGATCTAGCCGCTTTTGAATCGGACGGCCCGGATTAATCGTAAGCTTGATAATTCAATCCGGTTCACTTCCGACTCAAGTTTGACCCAATATGCCCTAGGTCCGTGAACCTTTTATGCCTACAAAAATAAATCAAGAATTTAGTGGCCAAATAATCCAAAAATGTGCAAATTTGCAATTAAGTCCAAAATAAGAGGAAATCCTAAAACCTAGGGTAAAAACATAATTAAGCAAGTAAAACATGGGTCAAACATGGATTTTAGCAATTAAAATAATCAATAAAATGGTACTTATCAACTCCCCCACACTTAACCTTGAGCGTCTCGCGAAACTAATAAGTAAAGTATCCCTTAGGCTTTCTTAAGCATAATTAGAAGCAAATGAAAAGAAATTACCTAGGGTTGTCAATTCTCATAAATCTAAGCTCTATGGATTAGTATCTTGTCCTTAAATCAACAACTTATCCTTTTCATCCATCATGAGTCATTGAGATGAATTTAACTCATAGCCTTTCAAGGAAAATTTTAGTGGCTCTCTCCTTAAGTTCTAACTTGATGATGGAAGTGGAGCTCACTCAAACACACATGCTTCTTGCACTACCATAGGCTTGCTTATTATCTAATCTCCACCATTATTCATGATTGGAATCCACATCTACAAAAACACATGAAAGACATAGAAATGGTAAGAAATGGAGTAAGAATCAAGGAAATAGAAAAATTGATAAAGTGGAAGACTTGAGTGCTCAAAAATATTTCCCATGCACTTTGCTTCTCTTCAAATCAAATCTGAGGGGTGGAGTGAGAATTTGAACAATTCCTTTGATTTGGGTGAAGAAAAACCTATTTGATCTCAATGTGCCAAGTTTTGTCTATGCGTGCCACTTATTTTTCTTTTCCTCTTTTCATCATATTTTTTTTTTCTTTCTTTCTCTCTTGTCAGGTCAGAATGTATTGATGCAAGGCTATAATTTGGATGAGAAAACTCCAATGAATTCAGGGTGCCGAAACTCCAAATGTATGTGCCATTTTTCTTCTCCTTTGTTCTCTTCTTCTCTTTTTTTCGAACTCTTCTCTTTTTTTTTCTTTCTGTTTCTGTTCACTACTGATTCCCTGATGTTGTTGCAACTCCTCCTTGTTCATTCTTCCCTGAAATCTCATTTGGACACTTCGGACCAGTTATTATCAGAGTTTGACACATCAAATGCAATTAGTAAATCACTCTTGATACATGTTCTTTTCAAGTTGCACACTTCCATCACTTTTTTTTTCTTTTCTATTTCAATGTTTCTGCTCCACGGCAGATTCCTTTCAATTCTCTGATTTCTCAAAAATAGTTAGTGCAAATGGATGAGTAGTAGAAAGCTTGAATGCTCCACTTGCAAATGGCTGAGCAGTAGGTTAAAATCCAGGCAGTGCACTGCATTTTTTTTCTGTGTGCTGATCAAAGCTGCTAGTCTCTGCATTTGCTCAGATTCTCTGCATTGGTTTCAGTTCTGTCCAGCTCCAATTCAGCAGCTCCAAGTTGAGTTGTTCAGCATGCAATTCATCTTCTAGCAGGGTGAACTTTGACACAACTTTCTTTTTCTTTTGTTCCCCTTCTAAATGGCACAGATTTTTCCATTGCTTCCGATTTTCCTGCATTTGTTTCATTTCTGCCCAGCTCTAATTTTGTTCAGCTCTTTTGAAATCTGTACAGCTGCATTTAAGCTTCTTTGCAGCTTCGGTACAGCTATAAGTGGATTGCTGTCAGCATCCCTTTCTTCCTCTGTTTGGCACAAGTTTTGCTGCCATGTTCCAGATTTTTCAGCTGCAAAAAATTCCTTTCCTTCTTCAGATCAGCCTTCCTTCAGATTCTGTTCAAATTCAGCAGTGCTTCACTGACTTTCCAAACCAGATTCAGGTTGAGGCAGATCAGATTCCTTGCATTCCTCACAACCATTACATCACATAATGGTAAACAAGCAGCCATAATTTTTTTTTCTCTGCCTTACACTGCTTCCTTCTTTTTTTTTCTGATCTGAAAATTCTAAGCAGCCACATTTCTTTCAATTCTGATCAGCAGTGAATGTGCCCATCAATTCCAGATACATTTTATACTTGATACCTTGATTCATAGCCTTGGAAACCAATTTTCAATTCCAAGTTGACACAAACTGCTTTTCTCTTCACTTGTCTCAGATTTGTTTCTTTGCAATGGCATAGATTTGCTTAGTTTTAGATTTTCTAGCTTGTATTCTTCATTCATCAGCTCTAAAATTTAGCTCTCGGCAGATTACAAGCAGTGCAGATTTTTTCCATCTTCTTTTCAGCTTTTGTTCTCATTCAGTTCAGTCATGTTGTGCCCCACTCCATATCAGAATCAACTCCAACTCAGCCCTTGCCGTGAGCTTTAAAGGAATTTCCACTTCCTGTTTTTTTTTTGAATTTGCCTCATAGTATCACACTGATTTTTTTATTTCAGCTGCAGATTTAAATTGCAGCTAAGTCTCTACTCAAGTTTCTCTTCATCTTGTTCACTCTTCCTTTGTAATTTGGCTGCCAAACTTTTAAATAAACTGCTTTATAAGCTCTGATCAAACTCAGCTACACATTGCTAACTTAGGAAGCAGGAATTCAGCTTCTTTTCAGCCTTTGGTTAGCCTTTCGAATTCTATCTCTGGTCTAAACTCTTAGCAGCCATTTTTTCTATCCAATTCTGATCATGTGTAAGATTCATAAACATGAACTCTACTTGATACTTTGGCAAAATTTCCTCACTTGGCACAAATTTTTGCATCACTTCCAGATATGTCCAGCTGCTGTTCAGCTTGTCTTCAGCTTCCAACACATCGGCAGCAACAATGGCAACTCAGATTTCTTCAATTGTTAGCAAACTTTGCATTTGTTTCCATTCCGAACAGTTGAATTCCATATTTTTTCTCACAGCTGCAATTCTGCTATTATGTGCCATTTAAGACCTTGGCACAGCTTTCTTTTTTTTTCTTCTTGATTTCAGATCTGCCCAGCTGCATTCGAACTTCTATTCAAATTATCTTCAGCTGGAGCTCAACTTGTAGCAACATGTTACTAGTTTCCTGAGCAAGGTACAGCTGCAATCCAGATTTTTTTCACAATGTTCTGATTTTTCAGTCAAGTATAGCTGCAATTTCGAAATGATCACAGAATTTTTTTTCTTTTTGGCATGGCACAGATTTTCAGATTTTTCCATTGCTTGCCACTTGAATCTTCAACATATGGTAAGGAAGCTAGATCTCCAATTGCTTCTATCTCTCTTGCTCATTCTTGGCACCAAACATCACTCACTTGGCACATGAATTTTCTTTTTTTTTCTTTTTTTTCGACATAAATTGCCTCTTTGATACCAAATCTTTCCAAAACACTAGTCACTCCCCCACACTTAAATCTTTGTCCATCTCGGGCAAAATAGCATTAAGAAAACATCCCAAGCAAAGAAATCCATAGAAAAATGAGGATAAGAGTAGGAAATAAGTAAAGAAAAATGGAATGAACATGATTTTTGCCAAAATTGATATGGAAAGGTAAATAAAGTGATTAGCTTCTATAGATGTGATCCAATCATTGAAATATGGTTTTGAAAGAACCTAAGCAAGTTCTAGAGCACAATAACATATGTGTGTCACAAAAGTAAGACTAATTCTCACTAGGTAAAAATAATTCATCCCAAGTCCTCAATTAAGAATTTAAAACCAAGTAGTACTCAAGCATCCAAGATTTCATCCATTAGCTTAAACCCTAAGTTTTAACAACCAAATTTAATTTATTTTCCAAAAGACTCTAACATGCTATGAAGATAACCTAGAGGGATACATTTATTCCTAATCATGCAAGAAAACGTGCTAAAAAGAAATAACAAGTTATTTACAATGACTCCTATGCATTCTACTCTACTCATGCATTTATTAGCAAGGACTCAATTTAAAGGAAAATTCTAGAAGTCATAAAAGTGAAAGAAAGTGCAATAAAAGAAAATACAAGAAAGAACAATCTACCCTTTATTTCTGGTGGACGGAGTCTATCCAGAAGTAGCCTCCATCGTGGTAGTAGAGGAGTATGGGTAGCTGAGAGAATTCGGACTCCCCCACACTTGAACTTCACAAACAAAAATTTGCTCCGGTGGCCGAAGGCGATTTAGGTCTAAGACCCATGTAAGAGGTGGAGTGCTTCGAATTAAAGTAAAATCATCTCCTCCTTCTTTCTGCCTTTTAGAAGTCCTTCCAGGAGGTTGAAGTCTGTTCAGTTGGAGCACCCACTCCTGAAGTCTTCTGGACTCTGCAAAACAATGTAATACCTCTCTCAAGCGTGCAGGGTCAGAAAGAAATAAAATAATATCAGTCTCTGCATGAATTTTATCCAAAACTGCATCATGTCCAATAAAATCAATTCTTGGTGCCTCAATAAATTTTTCACAATTATTTTCTACAAAATTTGCATCCAGAAATTCATCACAAATAATGAAATCAATTTTTGGCACTTCAATAAAAATTTCGCAATTATTTTCTACCAAGGATGTATCAAGCAATGTATCACAGCCTATGAAATCGACTTTAGGTGCCTCAATGAATTTTTCACAATTATTTCCAGCATAAGATATGTCAAAAGACTCATCACAACAATCAACAATACTAGGCACTTCTAAAAAATTTTCACACTCAGCATTGGCATCTGATGTAGTACAACATGCTTCATTTTCAGCAAATTCAACACTAGGTGCCTCTATGAATTTCTCACAATCAAATTTTACAAAAGATGCATCCATAAGTGTATCACAAACAATAAAATCATTTTGAGGTACCTCCATTAATTTTTCCAAAGACATAAGAGGAATACTTACCTGATCGTGCTGAAAAATACCTGGAGGTTCTACAGAAGTAGATGTATCCGTGTTCTCCTCCTGGTCAAGTAATTGTTCCACTTCAGGTTCTGGTGGACACTCAACTAAAACAGGTGATCCTTGGGTTCTTGCTTCCACCAAGCAAGTCCCTACACTTTCTGGTAATTGTGGTGGTCCCTGGGGCTTAGTGCAATCCCCTACACCTATTAAATCATCTCCAACACATGCTTCCTCAACCATTCCTGTATCAACCAAATTAGAAAAATTAGGACCATCAATAGCAATATTCTTACAAAATAAAAGTTTAGAAGGGTCCTTTAAAGTTTCAGAGTCGAAGTCAAGGTTGTTACAAGTTCTGTTATCCATCTTCTCCAATGCCTCTAAATCAGTAGGAATGGGTGATTCTTGGGGCTCAGTGCAATCCCCTACACTCTCAATCCTATCCTCTGAATTTTCTGATATATCAATCAATGTAGGTGGTTCCTGGGGCTCTGTGCAATCCCCTGCACCTATAGATTCATCTGATTGTCCTGATCCTTGGGCTCTTATCTGATTAAATTGATCTATCAATTTTCCAAGGCGTTCTCCGATGTCCTGCCGTTGTTGTTGTAAACTTTGCTGTTGTTGTAGGACTTGTTGCCACATCTCCATCATCCTTTGTTGTTGAGCCTCACTCTCATCAGGATTCTCAAAGCCTCCTTGATTGGTGTGGAACTCCTGTTGGTCTTGAAATGTAACATAAGGTTGCTGAAGACCAAGAGGGGGCTGTGCATTCTGAAATGGGAACTGTTGGGGCTGCTCAAATGGATGAATGGACTGATTTAACTGCTGAAAACTTGGCTCACAACTTGGTGGAGATGGCTGAAAATTTTGATTCTGGAAACTCTGATCATAGGGCTGAATTTGTTGGTTGGAAGTTTGGATTGGTTGCTGAAAATTCTGATCCTGGAATTGAAAACTCTGAAATGGTTGGGGCTGAAAATTCTGGTTTTGAAATTGAACATTTTGATCATATGGCTGTGAATGTTGAAGAGGTTGTTGAAAATTCTGTATGTGTTGAAATTCTTGCTGCCATGACTGAGGTGAAGGCTGAAATTGATTATTACTCTGCTGAAAATTTACAAAAGGCTGCTGAAAATTTTGGTTAACTTGCTGGAATTGTTGGAATTGCAGTTGGAATTGTTGTGGTGGCTGAAATTGTTGTAGTTGCTGAAATTGAGGCTGAGATGGCTGATCGAAACTCTGAAATTGTGGCTGCCCATTCTGAATTTGTTGGAAATTTGAGTAGGGCTGTTGGAAATTTTGGAAAGGCTGAAAAAATTGAGTTGGTTGCTGATTGAATGGTTGGTTCTGCTGAAACTATGGACACGGCTGCTGGTAATTAGATGAGAACATTTTGAACCTGCAACCCTGTCACAAAACAAACAAGAAAAATAGCAGCAACCGTATATAAAAGATAAAGCACAAGAAAATAGAATCAAATGATATGCCCAAAAGCATACAAGTAAAAATCAAACAAGCCAACTAGTTGCTTCCCCGGCAACGGCGCCAAAAATTTGACGGACCCGATTTAGCAAATTAAAGTTGTCACGAATATGGATCCATCAGAATTTAGAATTTATAAAAATGTGCTGGAAACCCTTTTTGCAATCAAAGAATAAAAGCGTAGTAAAGGGGCCACAGGTCGTATTTTTCCTCGGGACTAGTTGAAGTTTGTTTGATTCTAGCTTGTATTCATGTGTCGTTTGCGAATTTTGGGTTTCGAATGGAATATGGTTTGGGTTTCAATTTAGAATGAAAACACAATGAAAATGAAGGAAAACTCAACCATGGAACTTAACAAGTGATAGCAAGTTATCATTCAACCAAAAGGACCACTTATTCATCTAAAGCACTTAAGCAGTTTGTTTGAAACTGATTTCTGATTTCAAAAGCAAAACAAAATGCCAAGCAATGAAACAACAAAGTCAAACGCAAGACATGGACAATTGCAAGCAATCTAAAACCAATTGATACAAAATCGTGCCAAGACTTCAATTGATACAAGTGCTAATAATTGAACAGCTTGATTCCAAAAGTAGAAAAAACTAATGTATCCAAGAGTGACACGAAATGCAAAATGTATAACTGATCGATTCAGAATAAAGCTAATCAATTCATTTGAAACAAGCTCTTAATGAAGTGCCATGCATGAACACAAGGAAAAATTCAGATTTGAAGATCACAATCCAGAAATGGATTGGACTGCAGAAACTAGATGGCAAGAATTCAGAATGACATGAATGCAACAATTAGAATGCAAGAATTCAGAATCAAGCTCAGAAATTCGAATGCAAAAATTCAGACTGCAGAAGCATGAAAACCAAGTAGTTCAGAAATGAATGTAAGCTATCATTGAGGTGGTGTGCAGGAATTTGAAGGAATAACATTTGAATGAAAACAAGTTTCCACTTGATACAACTTGCAGAATTCAGCAACTTGGTACACCTAATTGAGAAGGCTGCTGTGCCAAAAACTAACTTTAAATGCAGGAATTCGTAGCTGATTAATTCAGCTTGGGAGACCAAGCTGCCAATGAAAAGGAGACAGCTGATGCAGAACCTTGCGGCAGAATTGCAGAAATTGGAGACAGGATGTGCAGAATTTATCAAAATGCAGAAACGTAGCAGTTAACTTGGACACAAAACAAGCAAATGACTGAAATGGATTTGCTATTTTTATGATCAGCAAGACTTAAGTGGAATTCCCATTTAATGGATTTGAAACTCAAAAGCAAATAAACTGAAGTTTCTGAACTGATCTTGGTTTGCAGAAATGGAATTTAGAAATGTAAAGATGATCACTGTAGAAATGAAACTTCAAATCAAACGCAAGGTAAACTAAACAATTGAAACGAATGCACAACCCAAGAAGAACTAATGTAACTGACTCAAATTAAGAACACAAAACTGAAAATTGCAGCTCCCACTTGATACGCAAGCTGGAATTTCAGAAATGGACAGATTTCAGACATGGACAGATTTCAGAAATGCAATTACATACGAAAAGAACTTGGATCAACTAAATTCACACCCTAAATGTGATCTCTAATTGTAGGAATTGAGCTAGACATAAATCGAATTGAAACACAAGCTGAGAAATTCGAAACTGAACAGAAATGTGCAAAACAACCTGATACGCAAGCTGTAACTATCTGATACGCAACATTAAACTACAAAGCAAATGAAATTAAGCGAAGTGTTAACTGAATGAGCTAGCTAACTAATGGAAGAACAAATTAAAACCACTAATTAAGCAGAATTAAGCCCGAAAGGTTAACTACAGCAGCTGAAACAGAACATTCAGTAATGAAACTACAGCAGAATTCGAAATTACAGCTAAAACAGAAAAATTAACTAAAGAATCTACTCCTCAATCCTCCCTTAGCTCAAAATCTTCTTGGTCGTCAAGCAAGAGCTGGCTTCGAACCCCTAGGCTCAGCAAATCAATGGAGCGCAGCTTCAATCGACCAATCTGCTCAAACTGCATCAGCTAGAAGAAATTCGATCCAAACTCTTCCATCTCAGCTTCATGAGTTGCGATGGTGATTTGGAGAAGACCTGAGCTCACCTGAGAACCCCTACAAGTGGCTCAGGTGGTCGGAAATGGTTTGTAGCTGAGATTTTAGTGCTCGGACCACAGATGATGCCGAAACCCTCAAACACCTCTGTTCGGACGAAATTTGAGCTGAAATCTCGATCGAAACAGCCTTCCAATGATTCAGATGATGATCAAATGGAGAAATTGAGGGGTCGCGCCCCTTGGATGAAGAAATTGCTGAAGAAAACTAAGAACTAGCTGAAGAACTCGGTTGCGGCAAAGAAGACGCGACGAGGAGAAAGGCTGGGAAAATTTGATTAAATACATTAGCAATGGTCGGCCCAGATTGATTTAAGAAAATCCAATGGCTGATCTTGCTCTGATTTGAGCCAAACTGTGAGGATGTTGATCAGGGGTCAGGATCTGCGTCGTGGTAGCTCGGATCCTCCAGATGTTCAACGGATGGTCCAGATCAACCTAATCTTTGAATAGACGATCTAGAGCCCTCCGAGCTTGATCCAACGGTTGATTGAGCTCTGATTGGGATGAAACCTTCAGATCTTGATCAGAGTGCTTGATCAAGCTCTAACCCTAACTCGGATTGCTTCAAATGGTCCCGGATGGCTCAGATCTAGCCGCTTTTAAATTGGACGGCCCGGATTAATCGTAAGCTTGATAATTCGATCCGGTTCACTTCCGACTCAAGTTTGACCCAATATGCCCTAGGTCCATGAACCTTTTATGCCAACAAAAATAAATCAAGAATTTAGTGGCCAAATAATCCAAAAATGTGCAAATTTGTAATTAAGTCCAAAATAAGAGGAAATCCTAAAACCTAGGGTAAAATCATAATTAAGCAAGTAAAACATGGGTCAAACATGGATTTTAGCAATTAAAATAATCAATAAAATGGTACTTATCACTCAACCTCACCGTTGTTTGTTTTTTAGGGATATTGTAGCTGTGATAGCTCCCCCTAGGTAGAGGGGTCTGGAGTGTGGGCTCCCCAACATCCTGTCCACTCAACCACGCCTTCCGTGGTATTTATGTGTTGGAGTGCGAACAGTTGTCACAATCCTACCCACTCGGTCACACAGATGTGATGTGTTGGCGGCTTGACTGGCGTCAAGGGTAACACATGTCATTGTATCATATGCATACGTATTTCTTTTATGCATTTGCTTGTGTTTGATGCACTTATATGAGCTATGGTTGATGCACTTGATTGACATGCATGAATTTTCTTGGTTTTATTGTTATTGAGTCGTTTTACACCTGTTTAGTTATTATTCGTTTTTATACCATGTCGTATTATATTGGTTATGCATGATTAGGTATATTCTAGAATTCTTATAGACTGTACACTGTTGATTTCTCTACTCCGTTATCTTTATTTTTCCATGCTTATTTGTCTACTCATACACCCGCCGAGTCCGCCCGGACTCACCACCCCTGCTTTCCTTTCTGTTGTTTCAGATAGCAGGTAGACGTATTTCTTGGAGCCAGGAGAGGATCCAGTTGCCGGTCCCCAATGTCGAGTTGAGTTATTTTTCGATATTCGATTTAGTTGTTTATTTTCAGTACTTGTAGTTGCATTTTATTCATTATCGGATTTTGTCATTATCTGAGTCTTTTGGTGTACTCTTTGAATTGTAGTTCTTTTATGATTAAGGTGGCAGAGCCACCCGTTATCTTTCCTTTTGATATAAAACTGCGTGGATGTGTCTTATACTTATTGTTGTGATGCCAGCCGCTTGTGGCTGAACTATATTGGTGGAGATATTGTGTATTATTGTCCCATATTGTCCGTCGTACAGGGGAGATGCTGCTCGATTTTCGAGGAAGCATGTGCCTTTGGGGGCGTGACAATTTTTGGTATCAGAGCCAAGTTTTGCGATGTTTTGGTGTCTGTGGGTTTATAGAGTTGTTTTATGAGGTCAATCTGTATGTTATAGATTTGTTTTTTTTTTTTGCGGAGTCTTTTTCTTGAGGCTTGACGAAGATGTTTTGTTTTACAAGGTCTATCTGTATTTTACGGATTTATTTTTCAGAGTCATTTTCTGGTTATGGTTGTAATGGGACTGGGCAGCAACGAGATCTCTCCCGACAAACAAGAAGTAAGTTGGTTTTAAATTTGGTTAAATTTATATCTAAATAATGTATGTTGGTTTTGTTAACAGATATGTCTCGTCGTATTAAGTTATCTCCACCCCGTGCTCGTGGTCGTGGACGACGATCACAGGGGAGGCCAGAGGTGGCCGAGGGAGACACGAATCAGCAGGTTGAGAGGCCCACCAGAGTGGAGCCGTCTGTTCGGGAATCAGTTCACCATGACCCTTTAGGTGAGCTGAGACCTCCACCACTGTGAGTTTCACTAAGAAGGAAGAACGAAGTCAACTAAAGAGAACCACTAAGTGGAGAAGTCCTATATAAGCACACACTAGATCTCCAAGACAATTATAAAGGATCAAAGGTGTAAACATCGCTGTGGTTAGTAACAGAATAAAAACTAAACTATCGAGAAAGATATACTGTAGTTAAACCAACAAAATTTGAAAACCAAAATTTTTATGGGCTTAATTGTAATTTCCTAAACTTGGTGTTGGTGCAGAAAGCATCAAAGTCAAACCTGTGTTTTGATAATGGCAACAGGGTTCAAAAGTTAAGTCTTACTTGTTATCTAACATGTCACTTGAGTGTGCAGAGTAAAAAGCCCTAGCGAAGGACTGCTAGGCACTGGCGAAGGAATTCCAGAGTGAGAAGCCCTAGCGAAGGACTGCTAGGCACTGGCGAAGGAATTCCAGAGTGAGAAGCCCTAGCGAAGGACTGCTAGGCACTGGCGAAGGAATGCCAAAGTGAAAAGCCCTAGCGAAGGACTGCTAGGCGCCAGGCGAAGGACAGCTTGGGACTGAAGCCCTAGCAAAGGAATGTTAGGCACCGGGCGAAGGACAGCTCGGCATCCAAGACCTGGCAAAGGACCGTCAGACAAAAGTCCAACCAGAGGAACGGTTGGCATCAGGTACATTCTCCCGAGAGGAGTAGGTGAGGACGCGTTCCCCGTCAAGGGAACAGTAGGCGTCGGTTCGACCTAGGGTTCCATTTTGGAGACCCAAAGTCAGAACCAAGACAACTAAGGCTGTATAAACTAATAATTTATTGTTTTATTGTGTTTTGGACTAACCCTGGATGCAGGAGCAAAGGAACGAGTGTCTGCAGCTCAGATAGCCTCAAAGGAGTGAGGCAATGGCTGAGTAGGGTGCTCGGAGTATCCCGGGCGCCCCCAAGGTGCATACAAAACAATGCAAGTAAGAAAGGCTTCGAACAGCTGCTGGGCGGGGCGCCCCCGTGCTCCCGGGCGCCCCTGCTGCTCCAGGGCGCCCCCAGCATCCCGGGCGCCCCCATGTGCAAGCCTCGAACCAAAAGCCAGCGAAGCGAAGAGATAAAACTTTGACCCGGTCAATGCGGGCGCCCCGGTCAAAGCGGATCCCGAATGTAAAGGGATCAGACGCTGACCGAGACTGAAACGGATCGAGAGACACGTGGGGGCGCCCCCAGGCCCTATATAAAGGGCCCTCGACCCCAAGCTTCGTACATCAACTTGAATCAACGCTTCTACGCTCTTCTGCTCCGGCGCTCTGCTCCGGAAACCTCCCGACACGAGACTCAAGCGCCGACGACGTCCTCCCGCTCTGAAAATACCATCTACTCCGGACGTCGGTAACGAAGAGCTATTTTAGTTTACTGTACTGAATTCTGTAAAATCTTTTGTAAACTATTTTTGCGACATATAGAATTGCCCGCAGAAAACGGTCAACGACCGTGGGCCTTGGAGTAGGAGTCGACCTAGGCTCCGAACCAAGTAAAACCACCTGTGTCTGTGTGTTTTTAACTTTAATCTTCCGCTACGCATTCTCTTTTTTTAAATCCGAACGATTTCCGATATTCACCCCCCCCCCCTCTATCGGTTCTCTCGATCCACGCCTCTATCGCCGGATCCCGAAGAAGCTGATCGAGTCGGCCACGCCTCTGATGGAAGAAATTTGAAAGAAAACGGTGCAAAATTGAGAAAGAACGAGCTGAAAACTGAGAAGGAGATGTGAGGTCGCGACACCGAGATCTGCCGAGGGAATTCCCATTTAAACTTAAACCATTTAATTTGGACGGCTGAGATTAATCCCGCTTCATCCAACGGTGGATCTTTGTCCGATTTGATTCAAAATTTCCAGATCTCGATCAGAGGTCAAGATCAACCTCGTGGTAGCTCGGATCTGCCAGATCTCCAACGGATGGCTCAGATCAAACTGATATTTGAATGGGTGGTCTAGATCTCTCTGAATGTGATCCAACAGCTAGATGATCTCCGATTGAGTTGAAACTCTCAGATCTTGATCTGATCACTTGATTAGACTAAACCCCAGCTCGGATTGATCAAAAGTTCTCAGATGGTCTAGATCTAACCGTTCTTGCATCGGACGGTCCAAATGAATTGGAGCTTGATTACTTGATCTATTCCACTTTTGACTCGACTTTGACCCAACATGACCTAGGTCCATAATCCTTCCAAGCCTACAAAAGTAGATCAAAAATTTAGTGACAAAACAACCCAAATATAGCAAGATTTACAATTAGGTCCAAAAAGGGTGTAAATCCTAAAACCTAGGCCAAATCCACAATTACACAAGTAAAATATAGGTCAAACACGGATTTAAACATATAAAATGATCAACAAAATGACACTTATCAACCCTACAATGCGGTTTAACAAAAGAAGAGCTAAACCGAGTGGGCCCCTTCAACAGTGCCAAAGGAGCTGTGGGCAAAATTGATCGAGCTGCACGAAGGAACATCAGACACCTGGATCAGTAAGAGAGACCTGCTCCTAAACAAACTCTACACCATCAAGATGGCCGACAACGAAACAGCAGCCCAACTCCACGCACGAATCCAAGAAATAATGAACGGTCTTCACACTATAGGTCACAAGGTCGAAAACCGTGACCTAATAAGGTATGCCCTAAATGCTTTCCCTAGAAATACCTTGTGGGCATTTATGGTAGATGCATACAAGGTTTCAAGGGATCTCTCTAAAATTAAATTAGATGAATTATTTTCTGAGTTAGAACTTCATGAACAGACTAACTGCAATATGGCCGAGAAAGGTATTGCCTTTATTGCAGGAAAAATTGGAAGATCGACAAAGAAGAAGCCACAACCTGAACCCGAGTCGAACTCAGACTCAGACGCAGAAGACGAAGAAGGAGATCAATCTGAGCTAGTCCGACTGGCCCGAAGCTACTATAAAAAATTGAAGAACCAAGCCAACAAACGGAGGACAAGCCGAAGAAAGGACGAACCAGCTGAACCCGCGAGTGACAAAATCAAGCCCAACGTAACCTGCTACGAGTGCAAGAAGAAGGGCCACTACAAGACGGAGTGTCCAAACCTAAAGGAGAACAAAAAGACAAGAAGAAAGAAAGCACTCCAAGCAACCTGGGACGAATCTTCCTCAGAAGAAGAAGAAGAAGCACCCCAGTCAAACCTACTAGCCCTGACCGCTTCAGAAGAAGTTGAGACCGAGTCAGAGTCAGAAAAGGACGACGGCAGACTAACCTTTTCATAAGACGGCGAAATCAAGGTAAGCGGTTTCAATAAAAGTCAATTAAACGAACTTATCTCTTATCTTTCTCGAGATTTGGCGAAAGCCAAACTCTGAGTCGAATTCCTCTGACAGGAAGTAAAACTCCTGAAAGAGGGAGCTAACTCTAAATCCTTAACCGAGAAAGTTCAAGAAGGAACTCCTACTCAAGTTGAAAAACTTGAGAAAGAGAACTCCTCCCTGAAAACTCAGGTTAAGGATCTTAGAGTGGCTTTAGAACGATTCACTTCTGGTTCCAAGGGTCTTGACATGATTCTTGGAAAATAGAAGTCCGTTCTAAATCAATCTGGACTTGGGTATAGAACCAAATCTCGACAAAGATCTTATTTTGTTGTACTGAATCAGTCCAGAGGTAAAATTCAGGCATGGGTACCTAAACTATACCTGAACAAACCAACTGGATCAAATCAGTATTGGATCCCCAAGGACAAGATTCACATCTTGCCTAATTATTATCGTGGCTATAGTCCAGGGGGAGCCAAATTAAAAACTATTTTTATTGTTAGATAAAATTTAATTCTTGATTTGAAATTGCATGTTTGATTGTTTATTTAAATTTCTACAATTTACCATGCTTAGACTTAGGTTAGTATAAGGACTGAACAAACTTAACTGAAACTTGAAAACATAGTATTGGGTGGAGGTGAGATGATAGTACGTTAGGGAAACCAATTCTAATAAGATCAAGTTCACTTGGTCTCTTTAGACTGGTGAAACTAGCCGAAGCTACCGATCCAAAATCCAAACTAGTTAGACCAGAACTTTTTCAAAGATTAATTTTGAAAATGAAACTTCATTAAACGGCTTTGTCAAGGAAAGGGTTGATGATCCAATAAGGCTACGGCCAAAGAAGGCCTAGTGCATCGCCAAGACCTGGAAGCCAATTTTTGAATTTCAAATTCAAATTACTTTTTGTTAAATTCAAATCTAACACAAAATTTTAGTTACTTATAGATCTAAACATTTCTTTTCAAAAAAATTATTTTCAAAAATTAATTAAGATTTTCAAAATAAATCATGTTTTTCAAAAATTCTTTTATCAAAACCTATCTCACAAAACCTATAAGGCTAACGTGATTGATAACCTAGAAAGGGTTGAGATGCTTAGGTCTTTGCCTTAATTCAAAATGTTTTAAGTCAGTGCATCTGCAGTAATTGAGGCACTAAATATAATTTTTACAGCAATCAAGTTAAGTGTCAAGTTTTTGAAAATCTAACTTGAATAGAAACACTTAATTTGACTAACCCTAGCGAAAACTACTGCTTATAACAGTTAGTAAGTAACTAAATGGTTTGACAGGTCCCCATAAGAGAAAATTAACTGATTTGGTCTAAGTCTTGGTTCAGCACAGCAAAATCATACGAATATTTTTTCGTTATGAAAGTCATTTCTTTTATGAAATTTAATTTCTGCTATATATATATCTGTTTTTGATATATGGCAAAGGGGGAGAGATAGGAAAGGAGAGAGTTCAAAAGAGTTCAAATTTTTTTTCTCTCAAAATTTTTTTTTTCAAAAAGTTCAAAATCTCAAAAAAAATTTCAAAAAGTTAGCTACTTTTCAAAGCTTTTCAAAAACTTTTCTAGAAGTACTTAAGTTTTTTAAGTACTTAAGTTTATTAAAACGTCTTGAAGTTATTCAAAAAGTTTCTAAGTACTTAGCTTTTCAAAATTTATTAAGTACTTAAATTGTTTCAAAATTTACTAAGTACTTAAATTGTTTTAAAATTTATTAAGTACTTAAATTGTTTCAAAATTTATTAAGTACTTAAATTGTTTCAAAATTTACTAAGTACTTAAATTGTTTTAAAACTTATTAAGTACTTAAATTGTTTTAAAATTTATTAAAGTACTTAAATTGTTTCAAAATTTATTAAAGTACTTAAATTGTTTCAAAAGTTATTAAGTACTTAAATTGTTACAAAATTTATTAAGTACTTAAATTGTTTCAAAATTTACTAAGTACTTAAGTTTTTCAAATCCTACTAAGTACTTAAAAACTTTGAGTACTTTAAACTTAAGGCTTCAAATTTTGTTAAGTACTCTAAACTCAGGCTTTCAAAACTCCTCTATGCACTTTTAAAAAAACATAAGTTATCAAAAAGACTTCCAAAGTACCTATTCTTAAGTTTTCAAAGTGCAAAATCATTCTAAGTAAAAATGTTTTCCTTAAACTTAGAACCCCACGAAATTTTGAAAAATCTAGGGGGAGATTCCCTCCAGGGGGAGGGAACAAATTTTTATGCTTTAGATTAAATTTAACTTTTTGAACTAGGGTTGCCATAAATCAAAAAGGGGGAGATTGTTGCTGCAGAAAGCATCAAAGTCAAACCTGTGTTTTGATAATGGCAACAGGGTTCAAAAGTTAAGTCTTACTTGTTATCTAACATGTCACTTGAGTGTGCAGAGTAAAAAGCCCTAGCGAAGGACTGCTAGGCACTGGCGAACGAATGCCAGAGTGAGAAGCCCTAGCGAAGGACTACTAGGCACTGGCGAAGGAATGCCAGAGTGAAAAGCCCTAGCGAAGGACTGCTAGGCGCCAGGCGAAGGACAGCTTGGGACTGAAGCCCTAGCAAAGGAATGTTAGGCACCGGGCGAAGGACAGCTCGGCATCCAAGACCTGGCAAAGGACCGTCAGGCAAAAGTCCAACCAGAGGAATGGTTGGCATCAGGTACATTCTCCCGAGAGGCGAAGGTGAGGACGCGTTCCCCGTCAAGGGAACAGTAGGCGTCGGTTCGACCTAGGGTTCCATTTTGGAGACCCAAAGTCAGAACCAAGACAGCTAAGACTGTATAAACTAATAATTTATTGTTTTATTGTGTTTTGGACTAACCTTAGATGCAGGAGCAAAGGAACGAGTGTCTGCAGCTTAGATAGCCTCAAAGGAGTGAGGCAATGGCTGAGTAGGGCGCCCGGAGTGTCCCGGGCGCCCCCAAGGTGCATACAAAACAATGCAAGTAAGAAAGTCTTCGAATAGCTGCTGGGCGGGGCGCCCCCGTGCTCCCGGGCGCCCCCGCTGCTCCCGGGCGCCCCAGCATCCCGGGCGCCCCCATATGCAAGCCTCGAACCAAAAGCAGCGAAGCGAAGAGATAAAACTTTGAGCGGTCAATGCGGGCGCCCCGAGCGCTCCGGGCGCCCCGGTCAAAGCGGATCCCGAATGTAAAGGGATCAGACGCTGACCGAGACTGAGACGGATCGAGAGACACGTGGGGGGGCGCCCCCGACGTCCCGAGCGCCCCCAAGCCCTATATAAAGGGCCCTCGACCCCAAGCTTCGTACATCAACTTGAATCAACGCTTCTACGCTCTTCTGCTCCCGCGCTCTGCTCCGGAAACCTCCTGACACGAGACTCAAGCGCCGACGACGTCCTCCCGCTCCGAAAATATCATCTACTCCGGACGTCGGTAACGAAGAGCTATTTTAGTTTACTGTACTGAATTCTGTAAAATCTTTTGTAAACAATTTTTGCGACATATAGAATTGCCCGCAGAAAACGGTCAACGACCGTGGGCCTTGGAGTAGGAGTCGACCTAGGCTCCGAACCAAGTAAAACCACCTGTGTCTGTGTGTTTTTAACTTTAATCTTCCGCTACGCATTCTCTTTTTTTAAATCCGAACGATCTCCGATATTCACCCCCCCCCCCCCCTCTATCGGTTCTCTCGATCCAACACTTGGAGGGCCTTTATGTAAAATTGCAAAAAATATATATTTAAAACCCAGCACAAGGACCCCAGTCCTAAAATGGTGCCTTATGGCTCTCTCTCATCTCCTGCAGTTGTTGTTCGAGATTTATTCTACAACCAATCTGTCAGGAGAAGATACATGCAATCTAGGTTGCTTTCTTTAAACTTGTGCACCACCTTGACTTGTAAGTTTATATGCGTGCACTGTTGGCTACTTGTTAGACAAAATTTTAACTGGGGATCTATCTTTTGTTTCAATCATCAAGCTCACCAAAAAGTGATTATTTGTGTGAAGAAAGTTATTGTACGAGTTGCTTTAGTCCACCCACATGTTTCTTTCAAACTGATTGATATTGGCAGAGAAGATGTGCTACTTAACTCAGTGTCTGCCTCATCTCCTCTGCCTTTGGTTTCTAGTATGTTTGGAGAGGTATCTTGTTCACTTCGCGAAGTGGGTTTCTCTGATGTAATACTTACGCTTTCTGGATATATTTCTTAACCGGGTGAAGTTTTCTCTACAAAGGATCTCCAGTATCTATGTATTTTTTTCCTCTTTGGTTCTGGGTAAACTCTTGACAACTAGGCATTGTCTTCATAAATCTATTCAGATGTGAACTTGAGGTTTGTCAGCAAGGGTCCAATTCATAATTTGCTCAATAATCTGGCATCAACAGTTATGTGTTCTTTAGCTCTTCATTATGTTGACTATCTTCTGCAAGGCAGAAAGAGATGAAAAATACAAGCTAATCCTGCATTTATACTTAATCTACACTGCCCTCTTTCTCTTTATGGTATTCATTTTGAACCATCAAAGACAATTGTTGAATTCAAGGTGCAAGCTCTTTTACATGTTCTTAATATTATTTGTGCAAATGTTCAATTTCTTTCTTTAACATCTCTAACCTTTTTACTGCAATAATAAAAACCTCCATATATTGTTCATTTCTAAGTTCTACAAATTTCTAACGTCATACCTGGGTGTCACTTCGCTTTGGCTTCTATATGATCAACTTTACATGTATCAACACACTCAACGACCCCAACATACAATCACAGGAAAAATGCATAAACAAAATACATATGCACATGATGCAATGACATGTGTCACCCCTGACGCCAGTTAAGCCGCCAACACATCACATCTGTGTGTAACGCCCCAAAATTTCCATTTTTAATTCTTAAAGTCCTTAGAATTATTTAGAAATGGTTTAGAAATATTCTAGATATTTTTAGGAATTTTTAGAGTATTTTTATGGAATTTTCCGAATCCGTTTGGTATTTTTGGAAAAAGAAAAAGAAAAAGGAAAAAAGAAA
>JAGFNQ010009771.1:0-29866 GCA_024364735.1 Boesenbergia rotunda | reverse complement strand
ACATCTTCATAACTGATAGGTTCGTCATCGCTAATGAGTAACACGTCGTTCGATTCACTTATGAGAAATCCGTATCTCTCTGGAATATTGCGTGTCCTATCAGACCTACGAAGAGTGGTGTTGTTTTAGGTTCAACTGATAGCTCATCATTATGAGTTATTGGTTGTGGGTCTAGACTAGGTGTCTCTGTAATGTCTATTGGAGTTTCTTGAACTTCTTCAAGTTCAATGACTCCCACTGTTTTCTTGTAAAAGAAATTCTTTTTCCAGAAATACAGCATGCCTTGAAACAAACACCTTTTGTTCCAAGGGATGATAGAATTGGTAACCCTTTGTTTCCTTAGGGTATCCAATAAATAGACATTTATCAAACTTAGCATACAATTTGTCTGATACAATCCGCTTCACATAAGCAGGACAACCCCATATCTTAAGGTGAGTTAAGTGAGGTTTCTTACTATTCCACGTCTCATATGGAGTAGTAGAGACTACCTTGGTCGGGACTCTGTTTAGCAAGTAAACAGCTGTCTTAAGCGCATAGCCCCAAAAGGATTTTGGAAGAGTTGCATGATTCATCATAGATCTAACCATGTCCATCAAGGTTCGGTTACGCCTCTCAGATACACCATTATGCTGTGGTGTATACGGCGGAGTCCATTGAGACAATATCCCATTGTCCCTAAGATAATCTTGAAACTCTTGACTTAGGTATTCACCACCCCGATCGGATCGAAATATCTTAATACTTTTGACAAGCTGTTTCTCTACTTCATTTCTGAACTCTTTGAATTTCTCAAAAGCTTCAGATTTGTGTTTCATTAAGAACACATACCCGAATCGTGAGTGATCATCGATAAAGGTAATGAAGTAGCTATAGCCTCCTTGTGCAAGAGTTGACATTGGTCCACATACATCAGTATGTATTAGACCAAGCAATTCTCCCACTGGATTACCTTTTCCGGAAAAGGGTAATTTGGCCATCTTGCCTTTTAAGCATGATTCGCATGTATCAAATGAACCGGCTTCAAATGATTCCAGAATTCCACATCGGTATAATTTGGTCATGCGTTTCTTACTTATATGGCCAAGACGACAATGCCACGTATAGGAGTCTATTTAATTATCTATTCGATCACTTTTGTTGCTAACTTCGATATTGAAAATGTCACCGGATAAATCTAACGTGTAGATACCATTGTACAAAGTTCCAGTCCCATAATGAACACCATTTAAAGTTATGTAACAACAATTGTTACTGAAAGTTAAATGATAACCCTTTTCATGCAAGTATAAAATAGATACAATATTATTTATTAACGAAGGAACACAATAACAATTATCCAACTCTAAGACAAGTCCAGTAGGGAGCTTTAGCAAATATGTTCCGATGGCAACAGCAGCAATCTTTGCTCCATTTCCAACTCGCAAATTCGCTTCTCCCTTGACGAGTCTTCTTCTATTCCTTAGCCCCTGTATGTCATTGCATATATGTGAGCTACACCCAGTATCAAGTACCCAGGTGGTTGAGGAAATAGAGTGACATTCAATAACAAAGATACCAGAAGAGGATGGGACATCTGATGCCTTCTTCTTCAAGGACTCAAGATAAACCTTGCAGTTTCTTCGCCAGTGACCCTCCTTGCCACAGTGATGGCAAGTGCCTTTTGAGGTCTTTTCAGTCTTTTTGGCCTTTTTCTTCTTTCCCTTATTCTGTTCTTTGGCCTTCCTCTTAGAACCTTTCTTCGAGGAACCAACTAATAGTACCGTCTTCTGATCCTGCTTCACAGAAGGCTCTATAGTCTTCAGCAAGTTGAGCAACTCAGGAATGGTAGTCTCCAGCTTGTTTATCCGATAGTTCATCACAAATTGTGAATAACTTTTGGGCAAACAATGCAAAATTAAGTCAGTACTTAGTTCATGATCCATTGCAAAACCGAGTGTGCCCAGTCGCTCAATATACCCCAACATCTTCAACACAAACTGTGAGACAGAAGTGCCTTCCTGCATCTTAGAGGTGAAGAGGAGTCTGGAGACCTCGAACCTTTCGGATCTCGCCTGCTTGTCAAATAACTCATGAAGATGGAAGATGATGGTATAAGCATCCATATGCTCATGCTGCTTTTGCAGCTCAGGTACCATAGCGACTAGCATGATGCAACTCGCAAGTTCAGAATCGGTCACATGTTTCTGATAGGCCACTAACTGGTCTGGAGTTGCATCTTCTGGAGGACGGTTGGGAAGTTGATCTTCAAGGACATAAGCAAGCTTTTCTGCCTTGAGGACTATCCTCAGGTTTCGAAGCCAGTCCATGAAGTTTGGCCCAGTCAGCTTATTGGTGTCCAAAATGGAACGCAAATTCAGAGAAGACATGATCAAGTGATTATCCTAGAAATACAAATTGAGCTTATGTGAGAAGAATGATAAAGAATGCATCAACATACATTAATTAAATCCTATTTATTTTTCGAATTGAATAACCCTTTTTATCAATTCGGGAGATCGTAGGAACATCTCCAATTAGGTTGATATCCAACCATAGATAAGAACAACCATGGCTGTGGCCATCAAGTTACTCTTAGCTATGAAGGTAGGTAATTATACTGATTACATATCACATATATGTAACTATCACTTTATGCTATCAACTAATTGAATGTTTGCATAAATCATTGGGTTGTTAACTCATTAACAAGTATGCAACAATATACATAGCACCCAACTGCACCTCTCTTTACATCGACCTTGGCTGTGGCACAACAAATCGATGCTCCAAGCTTAAGGTTGACCCATTAATCAAGAAATAATTTTAATATGGTAGGAGCTCATTCAACCGTTTAGTCAGGCTTGGATGTGTCCAACAACCAAAACTAAGGATTGACCTCTGACTCCAACTATATTAATCATAAACTAATTCCATGGTTTGAACATGTTGAGGTTCAAGCCGGGCATGGATGTGTCCATCAACCCAAACGAGAAACAAAACTCCAGTTCTAACCATATTAATGGAAGGTGTTGGCCTTAATATTTTGTAAGGGGTTTTTGGTCTCATCCTTTTCTTTTAAGCACATTCATGACTTATAATTATGTCATGTTCTAACGATTTCCTTAATAAAGTATGTATGTGACTTAAGTTATTAAGTCTCATTAATTGAATTAGGAACCGGATTTCCTAATTCTAATTTCATACTTTATTCAAGGAATTGTTTTGGGAAACAATTTCCTAAATTGTCATAATCAATTTTGGAATAATATGTTTAAGATTTTGATTTCTCTAAATCAAATCTTATTAAATTAAGAGACAGATTCCCTTAATTCGACCACATATTATTTTCATGAAAATCTTATTTAAGAAAACTCTATAGGAAACAATTTTTCTAATTAATTTTGGAGACAACAATATGTAAGAGCATCACCTCTTAAATCAAATAAGGAAATTATCATTTGAGAATCACCTCAAAATTTCAAAGATTTGATTACATATTTTATTTATGGATTTATTAATTACAACAAATTATTTTCTTTGGGTGACTCCCCGAGGCTCAGATACACAAAAAAAAGGAATTTGTTGTAAATCTAATTTGGTCCGCTCCCCGAGGCGTAACCAAATTAAACATGACAATTTTATTCAAAAGGGAAATTAAATTACAACAACTAACTTTAAATTGGACGGCTCCCCGAGGCTCAATCCAAAATAATAAATTTTGTTAATAATTTAAAACCAATTCGAATTTAATTGTCAATTAATGATCCATAAATTTGTCTAGACGTTCTTGAAAGAAAGTGTCCAAAATTGTAAGATTTCATAATAGGTTTTCTGAATAATTGTAAGTTTCTGGAACAAAGAAAACTTACATATTTCCAAAATTGAAAAATTTCCGAAATAGGAAATTTCCAAAATTTGAAAGTTTTCAAAAATGGGAAGTTTTCACAATTATCATAAAATTTCAGAAACTAGGATATTTCAAAAGTTTGCAAAATTTCATGAGGATTTCCAAACTTTGAAATTCCTAAATCTAAAATTTATCATAATTGGAAAGTTTCCATAATTGAAAATTTTTCCAAAATTGAGATCATGACAAAGTTTTTCGTAAAATAATTATATGATTATGTCGAACACTAACTGGCTCTGATACCACTGTTGGGACCAGGTGCATGTTGATATGGATGCGGGTTCGTAATTTTATAAAATAATTACGTGCAGCGGAAGATTTAGTATAAATAATTTCTCAAATTATTTTAACCACACATCTAGCATGCAACCTTATATTGTGTAGACATGATCATATATTAAAATTTTGCAGAAAGTAAACTAATTTACTTAATACCTCGCGTAACTCGAAGGAAGGGACGAGATCCAACCGTAGCGTCCCTTGGAAGCTCCGCCTCTATTCACGTCCACGCCGAGTTTTCTTCGAGATGACTTCGCAAAGCCACGAGTTTTGTGCTGACAAGAACTACTAGATTCTCCAAAGACACGACAAGAATACCAAGAGAGAGATGGAAAGACTAACCACCAAACGAAGAACGAATCAAAATTCCGAGAAGAAGGAAGGAGTAGCGCCCGCTTCTTCTTCTTCTTCGGCAGCTTCTTGGTGGTGGTTGAAGCTCACGGCAAAAGGGGGTTCTCCTTTTAGGGCCGACGGCACTAGAGGAAAGAAAGGGAGAGAAGGAGAGAGAGAGAGGGCTTATTTCTAGATCTCTTAGATTAATTTCCAAGCCTTGCCTTGGTTCCTTTATATAGTAGCCTCTCAATCTCCAAGTCTCCTTTTTATGGAATAAATTTTCATAAGAAATTTATCATATAAATTTTTCTATGAATTATTCCATCATGCCAAGTTTTTATCATAATTTAGTTTATGATAAAAACAACCATGTCTCCCTTTTCTTATGGAAAGAAATTTCTTTATATAAATTTCTTTATCATGGTAAATCAATCTATTATTGATTTTATAAAATAAAATAATCCAATCCATGGTTCATTTTAATTTCCATGAAAAATAAATCTCTTTATATAAATTTCTTTATATAAATTTCTTTATCCATAATTTTATAAAACAAACCACGCTCGGTTTATTTTATAATTTGAACCAAAAATTCGGTTTTCCCCTTTTGTTGTGGCCGGCCAAACAAATAGGGTGGGGACCCTCTTTGGCCGACCAAATCCAAGCTAAAACTATTCGAATTAAACTCATTTAATTCGTCCAATAATAAGTCTTCAAAAGACTTAGCCATTTTATGCTTCCGATGCGTCTCTAAAAAATTCAGATTCGACTTATCTCTCTTGATCGGAAAATTCAATTTTCAACTCGTTTTAAATCCCTCGGATTACTAGTAGTGCGTGTGACTAAATAGGCTTTCGATTTATGTTGGCCGTCTATGATTAACCAATTATAGAACGATCATGAGTGGCACCTAGTAGTACATCATGATCCCCAATTAATCGAAAGATCAACGGTTGACCTCAGAAATTATTCTGAAACCCTTCAACAGCTCTAACGAATCGTGCCTCATTCCCTTCACCATCTTATACCCACTTGGTTCAGGACACGGTCTATGTGTGTCAGTCCCCACTAGGCTGACTACGTCACACCTAGCACAAGTAATGTCTTTCTCGTCCAACGGATTCTAATTACTCTCATGTTTCTGAGAGATTCATACTCAGAACATGTGATGCTCTGGCCAGAGGCTTCGAGTAACAATCCGACGATAGGCCTTGGGTATACATATCCTCGCAAGGAGTGGTGAATCCTTTGTACGTTGTTCAAACATCTTTGGGCACTTCGACTTATATCCAATCATCCTGGGTCCACACCTCCTTGGAGATGCTTACTTAAGATGTCAAAGTATAAGTCTTCATGGCCAAGATGACTTGAACACAGCAAGTCAAAGGAACATCGCACTTAAGCTGGAGTAAGAACTTCATTGACATATCTATATGTAGATTACCATATGAAGTTTTACAGCCAGTCACTCCAATGAACTAGTTCCCTTAACTAGCATTCATGTTTATCTCCGGGCATCCCAATGTCACCAGCCAGTGAGAATTAGCTGATTAGAGAATAACCCATGCTAGTCTCAACAGAATTGATAGTGTCCGTATTTATCAATTCATCGACTAGGTGCAATTTCAATACTTCACAATTGCACATGTAGAGATAATCACTAGTTGTGAATTCATCACAAATTCTCTCATGCTGTGAATTGTATTGCGGACATTCAGTAAATGAGATTAAGATCTCAATCAAATACACGAACATGTATACTCAAATAGTGAATATTCATTTATTAAAGTAAATGATTACAATCATAAGGCGATTGCCTTAGGACACTTCTCTCATATTACTAACAGTCTTACCTTCCAAGTAAGATTCAATGGTTGGGATTCTCCCACCACCAATGAACCCAAGGGCCCAACGGCTATCGACCTTTGAATCCTACTAAGGTTAATAAGACGAAGCCTTAGATGCCAAAGGTATGTTTGGTTCATCTCGGAAGGAACCTTTCTCTTATTTTGGTTAGATGATGAGCTATTAACAACTATTCACAGTGTGGGAGCTTTTGGTTCTAAAGTGTACCAATTGTCTCTCAATGTACCTACACAGATAATCTTTCTATTCCACTTCTCATAAAAAGCAATAGAATATCTTATTTTAGAAACTAAACCAGAGTTCTTTCTAAAATTAGGTACATAAAAGCAATCTTAAAATCAAATCTTTATCTTCTAAAGACAAATAAATAACTCCCACTGCAATAGCAGCCACCTCCGTAGCATATCCCTTGTAGACAGTAATCTCTTCCTTAGCTAGTCGTTGGGCTTCCTGGAACCCCTGCAAAGAACTGCAGACATGTTTAGTGGCTTCCGTATCTACCCACCAGATACCGGTAGATAACAACGCTAAACATGTTACAACAACAAAAGGAATAGATATACTTTTGTTTTGATAACGGGGACAATTCTCCTTCTAATGCCCAGTGAAGTACTTGTCTTTCGGCTTCTTCACTCTAGTCCTTGGTCCCTACTATGTTGCTGCCTTCTTGAACTCACCTTGTTTCTTCTTCTTCCTGCCTTTTGGCACAGAAGTAGATACCTTCTAAGTTCCCAAGGTCTGCAGGTTATGATGAAACCGCCCCTCTGCCGCCTAGAGTTCTCCCAGGAGTTCTCAACGTATACTCATGCTTATTCATGCTATAGTTGAGCTGAAACTGCTCAAAACTCCTAGGCAGAGATTGGAGCATAATATCGACCCGGGTTTCCCCGTCGATTTCATCTCCCAAAACCTCAATCTTATTGAGGTGGGTCATCATCTTCAGGACACTCCTTGAAGAGTACCCTCTTGTACTCCTCTGCGGAAAGGACAATGTCTAAGTTTATTTTCCAGTCTATGTAGTTGGGGCTACTAAGTTTATTTTCCCTAAGTATGGTCGTTAGTGGGATTAAAGACTATTTTGAAAAAATCTAAGAATCACAACATACACTACTTTAGAAATCGAAAATAAATTGATTCCTCTAAATAATTATTTTTCGAAATCAACCAACACCCCTATACACCGAGAAATTCGCATGCCACGATGGTGTGGATGTATATAAATCGCTACATTCGTAAGAGGAGGTTTTACCCATCAATCTTACTATCTTGTCAACCTAACTTTTTTACAAGTAAGATCAATAGTTGGTCTCCTTTGGCTCTGCAAAATAATAGCAGTGACTCCGATGGGGAGGATACTATTGTTCGCATCTAAGTGTGCACCATTACACGACGCTAAGAAAATTATTTCCGATTATGTGCCTTCCGATGGGGAAGTACACACGTTCTTCAATAATTTCCTATAGTCTTTTTCGACCCAATGATCCGCAGAACAAGTCCATCTGATGGGGAGGAAGGCACTCAGAGCCGACGCGCAGACTTGTTCGCATCACTTATCAAATTGTAATGGTAGTCGTGGGACCCTTAGCGTCCCTCTCTCACTTAGTAATTTATCTCAAGGAATTTTCTTAGTACTACCACACAACCAAGCACACAACCAATCAACATGAAACAAAATAATGAAAAATCCTAGATTTTCCAACTTTCATGGCCCCTTGGTCTCTCATGTGCCTCCAGTCGTGTTGTCACTTCGTCCACTCCTCCCTTCCTTTTGCGCATGCTACCTTGAGGGATCTCCGAGCCGAAATGAAGAGCTAATTATTTACATCATTGATCCTATACTCCATGAAGGAGTGTACATGAAATCTAGATCAACTGTAAATAAAAAACTCAGCTAAACATGTGCTGTATTTAATTAGAAAAATTAAATACCTAGCTTCGTCAACCCCGAGGATTAATTAATTACAAAAATTTTGCAAATCAATCACACATCACATATTTTGGCCATGAAGTTGGAATCTCGTGCCTGAAATAAAAGTTAGCCTACGGACATCCACGCATCATCCGGCAAAATAACAAGTATGATAAATGCAAAAAATTAACCAATCCTAAACACACAAAGCTGGAAACCTCAGCTCTGATACGAATTGTTGGGTATGGCTTGGCCGGTTTCCTAACCGAATACCTAGTCGATCCGAGAAACCTCTCCATGCCTACGGATTAAAAATTTAATCCGAATGGAGAGCCGTCTACCATCGACCATTTCGTGCCATATCGAACGATACAAATTACAACTTAGCCAATTATCAAAATCGACCTTGTAATTTGCTCGATCGTTCGACCGCGGAAAAGGCGACGAGTTGATCACCGGCTTTAGTGTTTATGGTCAGGGTCCAGTTAAATAATTATTAACTATGATTTACAATCACAATAATTATATAACAAACATAAAACGACGAGACTAATGAATAAGCCACAAAATGAACATAAGGAGCCAAGGAAGAATTATACATTCCATTACCTTATGATCTTCTACCGTATGACCCTCCCCTCTTGGACGTCGTGTGGGCGACAATCTACCAAGACCTGTGGCCACCAAATTGATCCCTTCTCCTTCTTCCAACCAATCCCTATCCAAAGGGATGTCTGATAACCGTTTTTGTCGTGTTACGATTTCAAATACAATTTAAGTACTGAATTCCTCTAAACTAATGTAGCATAGAGTAACTCGAGTCGTCTCCCAACGAATGTAGTTGATGCATGATAATTCTCAATATCGTACGTTATTGCTTTTGGGTTTTGGATATGAACTGGGTTTTGGGTTTGAACGTTAATACTATGAAAAGAAATGACAAAGCAGGTATGAAATCTAGCCTAATTAAGGAGAAACAGTGCAGGTAATGAAATCTAATTTAGCCTGACTACAATTGCGGTAAAGAAAAGAACAACTTGAAATTAAGCATTGACAAAACTAAACATGAAACAAATACCTACAGCATTTAAGAAATCTAGTCTAACCTAACTTAATTGCATGTAATGAAGACATATAACTAGAAGCAATAAGAAGAGCAACATAAAACAAGATTTAATCAACTAAGAAACATCCCAATTGAAATTAACCGTTCTAAGAAACATTTAATCGAACACATGATAGACATGATTGAAATTTCTTCAAGTAAGTGCAAATTGAATCTAACCATTACAAAATTCATCAATTAACACACACATTCCTCAATTAACACAAAACAACTCAAGGAACAACACAATTAAACCACCAAATCCGATAATTGAGCTACTGCCTGAAGAAGGATCAAACACGGCTGCGAAGCAATGACTGCCGGCTGGGAAATAAGCTGTTGAAATGCTGTCAAGTAGAAGCATTGCTGGAATTGAATAAGCAGTCGGATCTAATCTGATGAAACTTGAATTGCAATTGTGAAGAAGAACTGTGAAGAATTGGCTGTCGGCTTTGAATTGCTGTGAAGAATTAGATGATCTACTCGAACCGGTGAAGAAGAACAAAGTTTAGAAAAGCAGAAACTGTGAAGAAATTTCTATAAGGAATGCTATAAAGAAAATGCTGTAAAGGAATGCATTGAAGACATTAATCGGATCAAAGAACTGTGAAGAAATCTGCTGAAGAAAATTTCAGCAAAGAAAATTGAATGAATTGCTGTAAAGGGCAACAGATGAAGAATTTCAGAAATAAATTGATTGTCGGCTGCGGAGGAAGGATGGTTGATCGTTTTCTCTCCGAACCACGAAAGAGAAAGCTGCGGTGAAGGATGGTTGATCGTTTTCTCTCCGAACCCCGAAAGAGAAAGCTGCGGTGAAGGAGATGATCGACTAGGGCTCGAACCCCGGGCCCTAGTTCGTGCAATGGCGGTAGGATGAAGGTGGATGGCGCTCCGACCAGCTAGGATTCGGAACCCCCTAGCCCTAGCTTCGTGCAATGGCTGGCGACGATGGGCGGATGATAGAGTCGCCTGTGTGTGATCCCCTTTGCCGATTGATGCCCTAGTTCGTGCGATCGCTTCCTTTTGTTTGTGTCCCTGGCTGCAGCGATTGGGTTTGGCTCAGCCAACTTCAAGTTAACCCAGTCAGCAGTCCATTCCAGCTTGGATTCAGCTCAGCCCCTTTGGGTTCAGTCAACCTCAGCCAGCAGCCCATTCCAGCTCGGTCCTTTGATTCAGCCTTGATTGCAACCCAGCAGCTAGGCTCGGTTAAACAGATCAGGTTTCAGCCCAGTTATGGTCCAGCAGATTGAGTCCAGTCAACCAAGCCAGAATTCACAGCTCAGGAGAGAATTAGCAATGGACGGCTGAGATCGACTTGGCTTCATCCAACGGTCGGATCTCTTCAGATCTGAACCAAACTCCACAGATCCCAATCAATGGTCCTGATCTACCTGTCCCCATCTCAAATTGACCAGATCAGTGGCAGATGGTCCAGATCTTCCTTTTTCTTGAATGGATGGTCTAGAACATCTTGAGCTCGATCCAACGGTCAGATCTCTTCTGATTTGGCTGAAATTTTTAGATCTTGATCTCTGGTCATGATTGATTCTATCTTGGATTCAGATCGACCAGAAGTTGACCGATAGCTCAGATCTAGCCGTTCTCTGGAATGGATGGCTCCTATTAATCCGATACTTGATCCTTTTGATCTGGATCCAATCCTGACTCAAGTTTGACCCGATTTGATCTAGGTCTATGATCAGTTGAAGCCTACAAAATTATATTCAAATTTAGTGCCAAAAATATCCCAAATATACAAAGATTAGAATTAAAGCCAAAATGAAGGGAATACATAAAACCTAATACAATTGCAAACTTAAGCATATAAAATGTGGATCAAACATAGATTTTAGAGCCGAAAATAATCAACAAAATCATGGTTATCAAACTCCCCCACACTTTTCTTGGGCATCTCGCACAAGTCAACTAGTAAACCTAGGATGTATCCCCCTAGATTATTCTCAATCATAGTTAGAAGCAATTGAAAGGAAATTACCTTGGGTTGTCACTTCTCAAAAATCTAAGCTCAATGGACTAGAGACTTGTCCTTAAATCAACAACTTAGCATTTTCAACCTTCAAGATTCATTGAGATGAATTTAACTCACTAAGTCTTTCAAGGGAAGTTTTGGTAGCTCACTTCTTAAGTTCTAAGTTCATGATGAAAGTGGAGCTCACTCCAACACAACCATGGTTCTTGTACTACCATAGGCTTGCTTATTATCTACTCTCCACCATTATTCATGAATTGGATCCACACCTGCAAAAGCTTATTCAAACAAGTTAAAGAAGATATATGCAATGATAGAGATGAAATAGAAAATTGAGAGACTTGATACTTATGACTCACGATAAAGAAAATAAAGAATATGATATGATAAAAAGATATGGCAAAGCAATGAAACTAATATGAAAAGGAAACATGGAGAAGAAATATAGCATGATAAGAAAATATGGAAAAAGTAAGGGAAAGTGGAAAACTTAGACACTCAAAAATGCATCCCAATGCACTTTGCCCATTTCTTTTGAGTTATCTTGCATGTATCATGGTTGTGGTGGAGTAAGAATTGAAGAACTGCGAAGATTCAGTGTGCCAATTATTTTCCTGCTGTTTTTTTTACAGCTCACACCTTTTTTTTTTCTTTTTTTATTTTTTTTTTACTTGGCACATTTTTGCTTTTAATGATAGTATGCTGACATCCTCCCCCACACTTAAACTTTTGTCCGTCTCGGGCAAACTAGCATTAAGAAACCTTAAGGTATCCAAGTCCATGCAAAAGATTATTATGAACATGAAAGACAGGAAAAGGGGATATGTAATAAGAGTGTATCCATAAGGAAATTGCAAAAATGATATGAGGGAAGAGACAAAGTGATTTACCTCTATAAGTGTGGTCCAATCATAGAAATATAGCTTTGAAAGAACCTAAGCAAGTTCTAGAGTACAATCACATGTGTGTATCACAAAAATTTGGCCAATTCCTCACTAGGTAAAAAGAATTCATCTCAATTCATCAATTTAAAATCCAATACTAAGAAGTACTCAAGCAACCAAGAATTTTCATCCAATGACTCAAATCCTAAGTTTTGACAACCAAATTTAATTTACTTTTAAAGGACTCTAAAACGATATAAGAAAATCTAGATAGATACATTTATTCCTAATCATGCAAGAAGTAAAATGCCAAAAGAAATAAAATGATATCTAGAATGACTTTTATTGCATTCTACTCTACGCAAACATTTATTAGCAGGAACTCATTTGAAAAGAAAAATTACTACTTGAAAACATGAAAATGATATTCACAATGAAATAGGAGTGTAAGAAAAAAATAACTCCCCTTTAAATAGGGTACAGAGCACGTAGCATCCATCTTGGGAGAATTATCCTCATGTAGTCAATCTCGTAGTGCATGGATTTCTCCCTTGACAATTTAGCACAAGCATCTTCCGGTGGTCGGAGATGATTAAGGTTCAGAATCCATTCGTGGGATAGATAATTGAAAATCAAAGTGAACTCGACCCCTCCCACTGCATGCCCCTTAGAAGTCCTTCCGAGAGGTTGTAGGCTATTAAGTTTCAGTACCCATTCTAGAAACCTATGGGATCCTACAAAACCATGTATAGAAAATACCTCCTGCACGCATGTAGGGTAAGAACAGAGTGAAATGTGAACTACCTTTACATAAAATGACTCAAGATATGCATCACATCCTATGAAATCAATTTTCGATACCTCAATAAATTTATCACAATTATTTTCTACAAAACTTGCATCAAGAAACTCATCACAAACAATGAAATCTATTTTGGGTACCTCTATCAGTTTTTCACCATCAATATCTGCATAGGATGTGTCCAATAATTCAACAGAACAAATGGCATCAACACTAGGTACCTCAATGGAATTTTCACAATCAATTTCTAAATAAGATGTAGCAAGACATGAATCACAACCAATAAAATCAACCATGGGTACCTCCATAAGTTTTTCACACTCAACTTCAGCATAAGATATAGCAAGAGATTCATCATAATAAACAACATCAATTTCAGGCACTTCTAAAAATTTTACACAATCAGTTTTAGCATAATATGTATCAAGAATATCATCACAACAAGCAATCTCAACACTAGGTGTGTCCAAATATTCACCACAATAAACAGAATCAATTTCAGGTGCCTTTACAAGTTTTTCACAAACAACTTCTACAGCAGATGCATCAATAAACTCATCACAAACAATAAAATCAGATTGAAGTGCCTCCATTGACTTTTCCAAGGGCATAAGAGGAATACTTACCTGATCGTGCTGAAGAATACCTGGAGATTCTACAGGAATAGATATATGCATAGCTTCCTCCCAGTCAAGTACAGGTTCCATCTCAAGCTCAAGTTCTAGTGGACACTCAACTGGAACAGGTGATCCTTGGGTTCTTGCTTCCACCATGCAAGTCCCTACACTTCCATGCTGATCTTCTGAATCTTCTAATGTATCAAACGGTGTTGGTGGTCCCTGGGGCTCAGTGCAATCCCCTACACCTGTGAATTCATCTGCAACGCATGCTTCATCAACCATATCTGCAACACCCATATTAGAAACGTTAGAATCATCAACAACTATATCATCACAAAATAAAAATATAGAATGATCCTGTAAAGTTTCAGAATTGAATTCAACACTATCACAAGCTCTGCTATCAATCCTCCAATGCCTCTAAACTAGTAGGAATGGGTGATTCCTGGGGCTCTGTGCAATCCCCTACACTCTCAATCCTATCCTCTGGATCTTCTGATACATCAACCAATGATGGTGGTCACTGGGGCTCAGTGCAATCCCCTACACCAATAGATTGATCTGATTGTCCTAATCCTTGAGCTTGTATTTGATTCATTTGTTCAAACAATTGTCCAAGGCGTCTCTGAATATTTTCAAAAGCAGATTCAACAACTTGTTGTTCTTGAAAGGTAGCATAAGGTTGCTGAAAATCATGGTTAAGCGGTGAATTCTGAAAATCAAGTTGTTGGGGTTGATTATAAGGTTGAAATTGCGGTGTAAATTGCTGAAAAGTAGCCTAGGAACTTGGTTGGAATTCTTGAAAATTATGGTTCTGAGAACTCTGATCCTGGAATTGAAAACTCTGAAGTGGAGGCTGGAAATTCTGATCGTGTGGTGGAAAATTCTGGTTGTAAGGCTGAAATTGCTGTGGAAATTGATATGGTTGCTGGTAATTCAAATTATCTTGGTACCCTTGCTGAATTCCTTGAAAAGGTGATTGATCTTGTTGATAGGGTTGCTGAAATTGGGGCTGGAATTGTTGAATTGGTTGTTCAAAACTCTGGAATTGTGGCTGCCCATTCTGAGTTTGCTGGAAATTCGAATAGGTCTGTTGGAAATCTTGATTTGACTGCTGAAATTGCTGGAAAGGCTGAAAGTCTGAATAGGGCTGCTAATATTGGTTGAGAGGCTGACATTGTGACTGCCCTTGCTGAAATTGATAGTTTGGTTGCTGAAAATTTAAATGGGATTGCTGAAAAGATTGGTCTTGCTGCTGAAAATGTTGACATGGCTGCTGATAAGTAGATGAATCATTGTTGGGTCTTTGTTGGGATTTCAAGTGCTTAGTCAAATTTTTTAACTCCACCAGTAGACCTTTGAGCTCTGGTTGTGCATTTGAAAACATTTTGATCTTGCAGCCCTGTCACAAAACAAACAAGAAAAATGACAGCAACCGTATACAAAAGATAAAGCACAAGAAAATAGAATCAAAGAATATCAAGCACCACTACATTCCCTGGCAACGACGCCAAATTTGATAACCATTTTTGACGTGTTACGGTTTCAAATACAATTTAAGTACCGAATTCCTCTAAACTAATGTAGCATAGAGTAACTCGAGTCGTCTCCCAACGAATGTAGTTGATGCATGATAATTCTCAATATCGTACGTTATTGCTTTTGGGTTTTGGATATGAACTGGGTTTTGGGTTTGAACGTTAATAC
The DNA here is from genome assembly GCA_024364735.1 of Boesenbergia rotunda. Lineage (NCBI taxonomy): Eukaryota > Viridiplantae > Streptophyta > Magnoliopsida > Zingiberales > Zingiberaceae > Boesenbergia > Boesenbergia rotunda. The sequence goes on along the minus strand of JAGFNQ010009771.1, from coordinate 14,482 downwards.
TACGAAAAGAAATGACAAAGCAGGTATGAAATCTAGCCTAATTAAGAAAAAACAGTGCAGGTAATGAAATCTAATTTAGCCTGAATACAATTGCAGTAAAGAAAAGAACAACTTGAAATTAAGCATTGACAAAACTAAACATAGAACAAATACCTACAGCATTTAAGAAATCTAGTCTAACCTAACTTAATTGCATGTAATGAAGACATATAACTAGAAGCAATAAGAAGAGCAACACAAAACAAGATTTAATCAACTAAGAAACATCCCAATTGAAATTAACCATTCTAAGAAACATTTAATCGAACACATGATAGACATGATTGAAATTTCTTCAAGTAAGTGCAAATTGAATCTAACCAATACAAAATTCATCAATTAACACACACATTCCTCAATTAACACAAAACAACTCAAGGAACAACACAATTAAACCACCAAATCCGATAATTGAGCTACTGCCTGAAGAAGGATCAAACGCGGCTGCGAAGCAATGACTGCCGGCTGTGAAACAAGCTATTGAAATGCAGTCAAGTAGAAGCATTGCTGGAATTGAATAAGCTGCCAGATCTAATCTGATGAAACTTGAATTGCAATTGTGAAGAAGAACTGTGAAGAATTGGCTGTCGGCTTTGAATTGCTGTGAAGAATTAGATGATCTGCTCGAACCGGTGAAGAAGAACAAAGTTTAGAAAAGCAGAAACCGTGAAGAAATTTCTGTAAGGAATGCTATAAAGAAAATGCTGTAAAGGAATGCAATGAAGACATTAATCGGATCAAAGAACTGTGAAGAAATCTGCTGAAGAAAATTTCTGCAAAGAAAATTGAATGAATTGCTGTAAAGGGCAATAGATGAAGAATTTCAGTAATAAATTGATCGCCGGCTGCGGAGGAAGGATGGTTGATCGTTTTCTCTCCGAACCCCGAAAGAGAAAGCTGTGGTGAAGGAGATGATCGACTAGGGCTCGAACCCCGGGCCCTAGTTCATGCAATGGCGGTAGGATGAAGGTGGATGGCGCTCCGACCAGCTAGGATTCGGAACCCCCTAGCCCTAGCTTCGTGCAATGGCCGGCGGCGATGGGCGGAAGATGGAGTCGCCTGTGTGGGATCCCCTTTGCCGATCGATGCCCTAGTTCGTGCGATCGCTTCCTTTTGTTTGTGTCCCTGGCTGCAGCGATTGGGTTTGGCTCAGCCAACTTCAAGTTAACCCAGTCAGCAGTCCATTCCAGCTTGGATTCAGCTCATCCCCTTTGGGTTCAATCAACCTCAGCCAGCAGCCCATTCCAGCTCAGTCCATTGATTCAGCCCTGATTGCAACCCAGCAGCTAGGCTCGGTTAAACAGATCAGGTTTCAGCCCAGTTCTAGTCCAGTAGATTGAGTCCAGTCAACCAAGCCAGACTTCACAGCTCAGGAGAGAATTAACAATGGACGGCTGAGATCGACTTGGCTTCATCCAACGGTCAAATCTCTTCAGATCTGAACCAAACTCCACAGATCCCAATCAATGGTCCTGATCTACCTGTCCCCAGCTCAAATTGACCAGATTAGTGGCGGATGGTCTAGATCTTCCTTTTTCTTGAATGGATGGTCTAGAACATCTTGAGCTCGATCCAACGGTCAGATCTCTTCTGATTTGGCTGAAATTTTCAGATCTTGATCTCTGGTCATGATTGATTCTATCTTGGATTCGGATCAACCAGAAGTTGACCGATGGCTCAGATCTAGCCATTCTCTGGAATGGACGGCTCCTATTAATCCGATACTTGATCCTTTTGATCTGGATCCAATCCTGACTCAATTCTGACCCGATTTGATCTAGGTCTATGATCAGTTGAAACCTACAAAATTATATTCAAATTTAGTGCCAAAAATATCCCAAATATACAAAGATTAGAATTAAAAGCCAAAATGAAGGGAATACATGAAACCTAATACAATTGCAAACTTAAGCATATAAAATGTGGATCAAACATGGATTTTAGAGTCGAAAATAATCAACAAAATGATGGTTACCAATGTCGGCGGCCGCTCCTATGAGATAATCCAAACACAAACCCAATTGATTCCTTCCTCCACTGCTAGCCTCTGAACAACAAGTATCTTGGAGTTCTTGTGATCTGAGCAACTCCAAGTTGCCCCACAACTCCAACTTGTATTCACTCCTTCCGAGGGATGCCTCACAGCAGCACCTCCACGGGGTTGCCTCACGGCAGCGCCTCCACGGAAACACCTCCCGAGGTGCTTGCCTCGGCACATGAGCTGCCACATGGCAACAGAGGCAACAACCACCTCTGTTGGCTGTTGCCGCATGGCAACCCAACAGAGGCACTGCCTCTTTCTCTGCAACAGAGGCAGCCGCCTCTGTTGGCTGTTGCCTCACGGTAACCCAACAGAGGCACTGCCTCTTCTCTGTTGCCACACGGTAACAGAGGCAACCGCCTCTATTGGCTGCTACCGCACGACAACCCAACAGAGGCGGCGAAGAGGCACCGCCTCTTTGCTGCTACCGCACGGCAACAGAGGCAGCAGCCTCTGTTGGTTGCTGCCGCATGGCAACCCAACAGAGGCAGCGAAGAGACGAGGCAGCGACCTCTTGGCTGTTGCCGCACCAAAACTGAGGAACAATTTCCTCACGGCCTTCGACGCACCAAGAGGGAGAGAGAGGAGGAGAAAAGAGAAAACATTAAGATTTCTTGGATTCATCCACCGGATCGATTAACCCTTGGTTCCATGCCACTATGGGGTTTATATAGGGCTACGGTAGGGACCATGAGGAGGAGTTGGATCTTGGCCTGCTAATGGATCCAAATCCGGTCCATTTTTGAGGATCCAATCCACTAAAGGGCCCTCATTGACTTACCTCACCAACCCCCATATTTACATATGGGCTCCACTTATTACGAGTCATCCATCCCCCTGTGTTTAAGATCGCGCATGTCCGTTAATTAATTAAATTACTGACAATTTATATTAATTAACTTCTGGATCCTTGATTAGTACCACTCAACCTTATCAACATGTCGGATCAAATCCACCTGCAGGGTTTTGCACGATGAACCTTTTGAGCTCATCAAGGGGGCATCATCATCCTGACTCACCAGGACACGGATTCCGTCAATAATCATCGGCACATCATATTATTAATATTATTTCCCAACTTACTGGGTCTGTCGATCTAATAGAATAGATCTCGCTCATTGGTAAATCAAAGAAACAATAATTAATAATATATGCCCGATATTATTTCGGGATTAAGGGATCGTACTCCATAATAATATCTTGAGGTCCTATCCAATAATTGAGTCAGTACAAATCGGATAACCTCGGGTTTTGGTCCTGCTCAATGTACTCAAAGCACACTAGTGTAGTCATATGGTCAAGACCAACCACACCTAACTACACTACAACCATCCCGATGGGTTGTCCAATTCCATCTAGGTTGTGAGCCTCTATTTATGCTAAGTAAGGAACCGCTAACATGATCTTCCGTGTGACACCACACACTATGTTATCTATAATGCAAAGCAATGGGACTTCGTGTATGTACTATTATAAACAAACACCTAGTGTAGTGTGATTCTCTTTTCAAAATAAGATGTTCATATAAAGAAATCATGTCTTTCAGTATACACATCCTACAGAAGTGTAGGATTGGAGAATCCCAAGAGAAGAAGAGGAGGATTTGATGCTTCACGTGTGGTGAGATAGGGCACTACCACACCAAGTGTCCAAGGAAGAAAGAGCTCAAGAAAATGGGGCACTTGAGGAGATGGGAGAAAGAAGAAATAAGGAAGCAATGATCACATCAAGGGGGAACTTTAAGGGTAAGGGAGGTAATTCCTAACCCTAAGTTAAAATTTAATTCAAATTCAAGTTCCTCTTTGCATATTAAAAATAGAATTAATTATCCATGCATGCATGCTAAAATTAATGAAAATTGTTTGCTTGTGCATAACCATTGTTTTAGATACAATGATAGGGCTAGGGTTAACAAGATAGATCAAAACCCTAGGAAAAGCATGCATCATGTTAGACCTAAGACCTTTGTACCTAAGGATCATGGCATTGATCCCAAGAAGGGAAGGAATATGCCTAGAAAAATGGATAGGTCTAGGAATGTCCAAAGTGGACATATGGACTCTAAGGTTAAAATTTAGAAAGGGAAAATCAAGCCTTGAGGGCAAGGTTTGATAAATTAGAAAAGACCCTAGAAAGATTCAAGTTTGGATCTAAGGGTCTAGATATGGTATTAGGTAGTTTAAAACCCAATTATGATAGATCAGGTTTGGGATACCGGTCTAAGACCTCCAAGGCCAACAAAAGAAATATGCTGGGAATGCATATGATCATGGCAAAAAGGAGAAGTCCAAGGATGGCAAGGAGGTGTCATCCAAAGGTAAAAAGGGTGACTTAGCCAAGGACAAGGTGTCCAAGGTTAAGACGGTTAGATTTGTAGGCCAAGAATCACCGGGGGCTCACCGGTGTGGCCTAGTGTGGGTTGAGTCACCTAGGGAGGTGGCTAGGGCTAAGAGATCAAGGGGGAGCTCTAGGAGCCTTTAGGATCTATGGTAAATGGATCTCAAGAGTTTCTCTCCTAGGAAATTAAGTGAAATGTGCCAAAAGGGTTGGAAGACTTGGGTAAGTCTTAATCGTAGGTTTTGGCACATTAAAAGGGAATTTAGGGAGAGAAAGGTGAAAATATGGTTATATTTGATAAAATTAAGGTTTAATGAGTGAACACCATATATCTCAGTGCTAGAAATGAATTATGATCAAGAATGAGAAGATACATTGAGGAGAAGTCACAATTAGGACTTTTGGAACAAGGTTAAATGATACAATTTAGAAAGAGTTGAGTTTCGTGCCAATCATGGGATTTGGAGTACATTTATTTGGAAACATATTTTTTTCAAGTAGATATAGGCTTCACAAATCTCCTCACAAAATTTTAGATTTTTTGTAGATTTGTAGAATTATTTAGGGATTTCTGAAATTCGACTGAAAAACCTAAAATTCGGGTATCAATCGACTGCCCCCAGGGAAGTCGACTAATCTCAAGCCCAGAAACTCTCTGTAAGTCGACTGATCCAGTAGGGATATAATGAAAAGGTCTATTGGATGCTAAATCTGACCCTTAAATTAAGATCCTTGATTATACTCTTTGAACAAAGGCTTGCCACATGGTTTAGTGGTGATGAGGCTAAATGGATATCACGAAATTCAAGGATAATATGAGTATTTTAAAATTCAATGAATGATAAGTTTTTGATAGATGCAAGGATATGGAAGTTTCCCATAGGTATCTAGGATTAAGAAATAAAGAAGGGAGAGTTGAGAACAATTCCTTGTGTAAATTGATGATGGTTAGAATTGGCAAACACAAGGAATAATGAGTAGATTTTAAAGTTGATACAAAATGCCAAACTTTTGAGGAAAATTGTAGGTTTGTACCAAAATTCAAGCACGTTTGTTGTTTTTCATGAAATCATATTTTTCTAGGATAGGGTATATCCTAGCAAATGTGTTTGCAACCTTTTTTAGACATTTCCAAGGTTGTGTTGAGTTCTTTTTAGCACTAGGAATAAGGTTGCTTTGGGCAATCCTTTAATGATGTCCAAGGGACAAAAGAACTTGGTGTTATAAAGTTAAGTTGGGGGAGAACTTGACTTGGTGATAGGGTGTTAAGTTGGATAGAACTTCACCTAGGTAAAATAAAAATTGGGAGAAGGCATAGGTTAAGGGGGAGGTTGCCTTGATTTTCGTAAGAAACTTTTGAGTTTTGTGTCAAACTTGGGAATGGTGATAGATACATTGTGGAATTGTGGAATGTATTTTTCCCAAGTAAGTATAGGTACCACAATGTTCTCCATAAAATTTGGAAATTTTTGGAGTATTGTGAAATTTCTGGCGCATTTCTGAAATTGGCCAGAAAAGTTTGATATGCATAGGCAGTCGACTGCCCAGGGTTGATTTATGTATCAGCAGCTGGTTTTGTGTCTAAATGATATGAAACAAGTATATGAGGGTTTTGTACACTATGTTTAGGATCATTGGGGATTAAAAGAACCAATAATTATGACATTATTGGGGTCTTTTTGATGTTAGGCAAAGGGGGAGAAGTGTTGGGTTTAAGTTGGAAAACCAAACACTCGTTTGTAAGAAACCCTAGGTTTAGGGGGAGCTAAGATTAAGGGGGAGCTTGGTTGCTCCATTTTTGGCGTAAGGGGAACCTTGGAGAGGTTCTTAAAAAGCCTTTGTAAGTCCAGTGTAGGAGGAGCTTGGGAGAAGCTTTAAAAAGCCCCGTGAAAAGTCCTAACTTGGAGGGTTAGGTGTGTGAAAAAGTCCTAACTTAGAGGGTTAGGTGTGGGGAGCCTTGGGATAGGTTTTAAAAAGCTCGTTTCGGAAAAATCCTAACTTGGAGGGTTAGGTGTAGGATGCCTTGGGATAAGATACATATATGCATTGCATATGCATTTGTTTTAGCATGGTTTTTGCTATTGACTACTATTTTGCTTTCCCTAACTTAAACGTATTGCCAAACATCAAAAAGGGAGAGATTGTTGAGGCAATCTGTGGTTCGGAGTGACCAAGTGTTTTGATGTTTGGGCAAAGGGTTTAAGTTAGGTTTCCCTTGTATTTAATATGTGTATGTTGAGTGTGCAGGTTGTATAGGTTTACACATATTGACTTGACTGGGCGGCCTCGGTACGGTGAAGGGTGGCATGGACACAAACTGGAGGCTTGTGTGCACCCGAGGGACTTTGGAGAGCAGGGACGATGAGCAGAGAGGCGCGGACTTTGAGGCATACGTGAAAGATGGCATGGAGGCAAGCTGGAGGCTTGCATGCATCCGAGGGACGGGAGCCGAAGATGAAGAGGGTGCGAAGGCAATAGTCGAGGCTGCGGATGAGGAGTCAGTCGAGTCGTGAGGGTACGAGTGCTGTGTGATTGTACTCGGGAAATCCTAGGGTTCGAGTGCGGAGTGGAATGTACTCGGGAAGGTTAACTTTAGTTGGGTGAGTAGACCAGTCGACTAGCCTGGGGGCAGTCGACTGATGAAACTCATAGAAGGGTTTCAGCCCTGGACCAGTCGACTGCCCAGGGGGCAGTCGACTGGTAGGTGGCTAGTGAGTTGGCTGAAAATTCGAACGTTGGGGTTACAACAGTCGAATTTCAGTGGCACTAGTCGACTGCCCCGGGGGCAGTCGACTAGTGGCGATTGTAACGCCCCAAAATTTCCATTTTTAGTTCTTAAAGTCCTTAGAATTATTTAAAAATGGTTTAGAAATATTCTAGATATTTTTAGGGATTTTTAGAATATTTTTATGGAATTTTCCGAGTCCATTTAGTATATTTAAAAAAAGAAAAACGTTTAAGGGCAGCAAGGGGTTCGAACCCGCAACCAGCAGGAGACCAGGCGCGCGCGCGACCAGCTGGGCTGGTTCGTTTTGTTGATAAAGAATAAGCGAAACAATAGATAAGTTGTGGTTAGGTCAATCCGCCACATAAGTATAAATAGATAAGTTAAGAGAGGAAATTGGATTTTTTGGTTTTCTCTCTTCCTCACCCTAGCCGCGCGACCCTTCCCCTCTCCTCTCTTGGGGCGAAACAACACCAAGGCCAAGAGGGCCGGCCAAGGCTCTCCTCCGAGAGATATTCCTATATTCGGGATCCCCGCGACGAGAGGAACGCGTAGGCGCGAAGAATTCTCCGAGATCTCAAGTTTCTCCCGAACCTCCGACGTCGTTCTTGGTTGTAAGTCCAAGATATCAAGGTAAGTACTGCTCACCTGCAGTAAGAGGCGGTTTTTCCGCGAGAATTTCCCTTAAAAGTTTTTAAAAGAGATAATTACTTCTTGTTAAGATTTTTGCATGTGATCTTAGTTCATTATATGCTTATATATTTTATTGAGTACCCTATATGAGGTTAGGGTCCAAGAAAAGCTATGAGAAAAGAAAAGAGAAGATAAAGATAAGAAAAGAAAAGGCCAAGGCCTTAAGAAATCCCCAAAAGTCAAGACTTAGGGATTTTAGCACGCAAGGTGCTCGAGAAAATGCCAAGGCATTTACAGATAAGAAAGAAAAGAAAGAAAAGCTATTTTATTTTCCAAGGCCAGTAACCGGCGTCCAAGGGCGTCGTTAAAGAAATCCAGGTGTCCAATTCCAAGGTCTTGGCCCTGGTAGACCAAGGTCTGCTCTATTAGGATTGGTGGCTCGCTACCCCAACCTTTTAGGGAACGCGCATGAGATGGTACTTACGTCTTCAGTGGATCCAAGTGATTATTATTTTCAAGTATATGCTTTAGCAAAGTTTTCTAAAGTTTAAAGAGTTTTCAAAAAGTTAAAGAATAGCTAAAGTTTCAAGTTGAGCCAAGAAAAGCAAGTTGAGATTTATTAATGCTTGAGTGTGCATGTTTTGAGTTATACATGTTTAGTTTAGTTTTCTTTCAAGCATATAAGTATCTCATGTGATTTCATATTGTTCAAGAAGCATGTTTGCACATTCGAGATTTTGTGAGCTAGATAGTACTTACTAAGCTTTTTGCTTACTAGTTGCATTTTCCTCTTACTGCAGATAAAGGTAAAGGCAAGCAATTCTGAAGGAAGGCGACGAGGCGGTGCTGAGCAAAGTGTGTGTGGTGGCTGATTTTGGAGAGATCCTTAAGACGAGACAATTTAGTTATTTGAATTACAATGTTTTAGTTTATTCAAATTCCAAGTTATTGCTTTATGGAGTTTAGCGAACTTTTAAGCTTTGGATAGTTTTACATGCTCAATTTCGTAGAATAAAGATTTCATGCAATTTCATTTAGCATACATATCCTTATGATTGCATTGGATGAGTAGAAGTGTGAGTAGATTGAGATATTGATACTTTATTGGAGTTATTAATGCATGTGCCAAGGATAGGACTAGTTTCCCTTTTAAATCAAGTTTTATTGCTCAATTATGCTTAGAAAAGCCGCCTTCTCATTTCATGATGTTTTAGCAATATTATAGAATCTTGCATGATGAGTTTAAATGGTTAGAAGTTAAGTTCGGTACAAACTCTAGCCTAAAGTTTAAATAGTTTTTCATAACTTGCTAAATCTCGTAAAAGTCCTAATTTCGAGTTTATGGATTTGTTTTGGTTGGCTAAATTGTTTAGGAAACTGGTATAGAGTATAGAAATGGTGCCATGATTTTATATGGCTCGAAAGTATAGGTTTGGTGGAGTTTTGAAACAAGTTTCGAAACCTGAATTTCAGATTTCAGGCTTATCAGTCGACTGATACAGTATCAGTCGACTGATACCCGTAAGCTGAGTTGGGCGAGGCAAGTTTCAATAGGTATTTTCTTATGAGTTTTTGAGAAAGAAAGTGTGACATGGTATCATGCATGACTATTAGAGTTAGACTATCATCCCTAGAGGGATTTAAAAGAAAAAAAAAAGATTTCCGCATTTTTAGTTATGCATTAGAGTCGAGAAGTAGACAAAGGTAACGATCCGTCTAAGCCAGAGAAGGCGGGTCGCTACAGGTGTATCAGAGCAGTTCCCATTCTCCAGCATCACACACACATCAGCATCAACCTTGCCGTCTTCAAGTAAGAAAGCTTTAAGTTTCAGTTTTTCTATTGCTCCTTTACTTAACTTCAGTATAGAGAAATGCTTAAGTACTTACTCATATGTGCATAGAACAAGGAAGCATGTTTAATACCTTAGTACCATGGAATCATGTTTAATCCCTAGAATGGATATTAGAGAAATGCTTAAGTACTTACTTGATTTGCCCAAAAGTAAGTTTTGGGATTATGGCACGCATGGTGCTTGATAAAAGTTTTGAGTAAGACCAAGGTCTTACTAAGCCCTAGAACGAGTTCTAGGACTAAGAAATGAGATAAGAATCAAGACCAAGGTCTTGTTATATCCTAAAGCAAGTTTGGGAACATTACCATTAAGTGTTAAGTTATACATTTGAGGATGTCCTAGAAAGGCCCAAAACGAGGAGCAAGCTCCTAGAAGGCAAGAAGCGTACCTCATTCAGTAAGAGAAACTGAAGCCAGGGAACTTCCCAGGTACAAGCAAACCATGGGATGCTTAAGCATGGTTCAAAACGTTGGAAAAAAATAGTAGGGCTACTGGACTTGCATGAGGTAGAGAAGATAAAGTGTGCATCTTTCTGCCTTACGGGAGATGCTAGAATATAGTGGAAGAGAGTCAAGAGTAAGAGGATAGTCAACCAGATGAGCTGGGCAGATTTCGAGCAAGAGTTCTATGAGGAGTTCTTCCACATGCGGGTTACCAACAAGCACTACGAGGACTTCATGGAGTTCAGACAGGGTAGCCTACCAGTGGGAGAAGCAGTCACGAAATTCAACAGACTAGCTCGCCTCTGCCCAGAGCTAGTCAGCACAGAGAAGGAGCGAGTCAGACTGATGCTCCGCATGCTGAACCCTGAGATAGCACTCAACGTGAACAGCGGGACGCACCGACCCCAGACCAGCGAGGAGTTAGTCAGTAGTGCTCTAATCTCAGAGCACTACCTGAATAGCATCAAGGCACAGCGAGCACAGCAGAAGCCAGTCCTGATTGAGAACAAGACAATAGGAGGCCAGAAGCCTCAGCCAAATAGCCAGAACTGGAAGAACAAGAACCACAAAAGAAAGCAGTGGCCTGGCAGCCAAAAAGGAAAACCAGAGAATAAGCAAGCTAGGTATCCACCTTGTCCTAAGTGTGGGAGGAACCATCCAGGAGCATGCCTTTTGGGTGTAACTGGATGCTATTCATGTGGACAAGAGGGACACAGATCCTAAGACTGCCCAAACAAGTTCAAGGTACTTCCTCAGCAGTCCGTACAGTATGGAGGCCAGCCTCAGTTACATTACATGCCTACTATACTGGAGGGACCTCAGATCAGTCAAGGAGGGTTGGAGGCAGCACCAGTTCCAACCAATGCCAGAATCTTTGACCTCACGAAGGAAGAAGCTGCCAGCGCCTCCACGGTCGTAACAGGTCAAATAGTTATTTTACAGCATTTAGCTACTACACTGTTTGACACTGGGGCGACCCATTCTTTCGTATCAGTACCTTTTGCTAGTAAGTTACAGGTGCCTGCAGAGAGTTGGGAGTCCAGATTCCTGACAACTCTCCCTTCAGGGGAAATCATGGAGTCCACCCAGAGGCTCCGGGCTGTGCCAATCAAGATTTCAGACCGAGAGCTATATGTCGATCTGATAGTCCTTGCGATACAGGACTTCGACATCATACTGGGCATGGATCTCCTCAGTAAGTACAGCGCTTCAGTGGACTGCCGTAGAAGGAAGGTGGTTTTCAGCCCAGAAGGAGAACCACCATTCGAGTTTCAAGGAGCCCCAAGGAGGAAGACTCAGAAATTTCTCTCAGCCTTGGCAGCCCACCAGATGCTAGAGCAAGGGTGTGCTGGTTTTCTTGCACACATAGTGGACTCAGAAGCAAAGAAAGAACTCAAGCAGGAGGATGTACGGGTAGTCTGCGAATATCCAGAAGTGTTCCCAGAAGAATTACCTGGACTACCTCCCAACAGAGAAGTGGAATTCGAGATCGAGCTAGTGCCCGGTACCGGTCCGGTCTCGAAGGCCCCCTATCGTATGTCTCCAGCAGAGTTGAAGGAATTACAAGAGCAACTCCAGGAGCTACTAGACAAGGGCTTCATTCGCCCGAGTCATTCACCCTGGGGAGCTCCTGTACTTTTCGTCAAGAAGAAGGATGGGTCTATGCGTCTGTGCATAGACTACCGAGCTCTGAACAAGGTAACCATCAAGAACAAGTACCCTCTTCCTAGAATAGATGATTTATTTGATCAACTCAAAGGGGCTACAGTGTTCTCGAAGATAGATCTGCGTTCTGGGTATCATCAGCTGAAGGTTAAAGAAAGTGACATTCCCAGGACGGCCTTCAGGACAAGATACGGCCACTACGAATTTGTAGTAATGCCTTTTGGAGTAACCAATGCTCCAGCAGTCTTCATGGAGCTGATGAACCACATCTTCAGGGAGTATCTCGATAAATTCGTCATTGTATTTATTGATGATATTCTCATATACTCACAGAATCCAGAGGACCATGCTACACACTTGAGGATAGTGCTGCAGATCCTTCAGCAGGAGAAGCTCTATGCAAAATTCTCAAAGTGTGAGTTTTGGCTAGATCAGGTGACCTTCCTAGGTCACATTGTATCCAAAAGAAGGCATACAAGTTGATCCAGCCAAGATAGAAGCAGTCAGCTACTGGTGTAGACCCAAGAATGCCAGTGAAATCAGAAGCTTCTTAGGCCTGGCAGGATATTACAGAAAATTTGTGGAGGACTTTTCCAGGATAGCCTCTCCACTCACAGCCTTGACCAGAAAGAACAAGAAATTTGAATGGTCAGATAAATGCGAGCACAGTTTTCTAGAGCTGAAGAAGAGACTGACCAGTGCTCCCATCCTGACTGTTCTAGAGAGTGACAAGGCCTTTGACATCTACAGTGATGCATCCAAGATGGGCCTTGGAGCTGTCCTCATGCAAGATGGTAAAGTAATAGCATATGCCTCCAGACAGCTCAAGGACTATGAGAAGAATTACCCTACTCACGACCTTGAGCTAGCAGCTGTGGTCTTTGCACTGAAGCTCTGGAGACACTACCTGTATGGAGTGCAGTGCAGAATCTTCACAGACCATCAGAGTTTGAAGTACTTCTTCACTCAGAAGGATCTGAATATGAGGCAGCGCAGGTGGCTAGAGTTGGTCAAAGATTATGACTGTGAAATCCTCTACCACCCAGGTAAAGCTAATAAAGTGGCAGATGCACTAAGTAGAAAATCCTGTGCCACACTGATGTCCCTATCATCACTGTCTCTACCACTTCAGAAAGAAATAAAGGATTTTGGAGTCGAGGTGATAATTGGGCAACTTTCTGCATTGACTCTAGAGTAAACCCTGCTTATAGATATACAAGAAAAGCAAGATCAAGACCCAGAGATCCAGAAGATCAAGCAGGGGATCCAAGAGGCAGAAAATTCAGAGTTTCGAGTATCAGACAGCGGCACTCTCTATCTTGGAGACTGCCTTTGCGTCCCCAATGATGAGGAACTAAGAAAGAATATTTTAGAAGAAGCCCACAGTACCCCGTACTCTATGCATCCTGGTTCTACCAAGATGTACCAAGATTTAAAGAAGAGATTCTGGTGGTCTGGACTCAAGCGAGACGTGGCCAGATATATCAGTACCTGCTTGACCTGCCAGAGAGTCAAAGCAGAACACCAGAGACCAGGAGGAGTTCTGCAGCCTCTTCCCATTCCAGAGTGGAAGTGGGAAGAGATATCCATGGATTTTATCACAGGTCTCCCAAGGACCACCCATGGACACGATGCAATTTGGGTGATAGTGGACAGATTGACCAAGTCTGCCCACTTCCTAGCCATCAAGTTATCGCATTCGGTAGAGCAGTTAGCACAGCTGTACGTGAAAGAAGTAATCAGGCTTCACGGAGTTCCGAAGTCGATCGTTTCTGACAGAGATGGGCGGTTCACCTCCCATTTTTGGAAGTGTGTTCAGGACGCCCTAGGCACCAACTTCAGTTCAGCACAGCTTTCCATCCCCAGACAGATGGACAAACAGAGAGAGTAAATCAGATTTTAGAAGACATGCTCAGGGCTTGTGCATTGGACTTTAAAGGTAGTTGGTGCAGATTTCTGTGCTTAGCCGAGTTTGCCTACAACAATAGCTATCAGGCCACCATCAGGATGGCACCTTATGAGGCATTATATGGCAGGAAATGTAGATCACCCATATGTTGGCAAGAAGCGGGTGAGAAGAAAGAGATGGAGTCAGGACTAGGCAGTCAGACTGAGCTTATAGATGAGACCGCTCAGGCTATCCAGACGATCCGCCAGAGGATTGAGACCGCCCAGAGTAGACAGAAAAGTTATGCTGACACACGCCGTAGGCCACTTGAATTTCAAGTTGGAGATTTAGTATTTCTCAAGGTCGCTCCCATGAAGGGAGTGGTGAGATTTGGCAAGAAGGGCAAGCTAAGTCCTCGCTACATAGGACCCTACAAGATCATAAAGAGGGTTGGTAAGGTAGCATATGAGCTGGACCTACCAGAGGATATGTCAGCTATCCACAGTACCTTTCATGTCTCTATGCTAAAGAAGTGTATTCACGACCCTAGCCAAGTGATTCAGCCTCAGTCAGTACAGATCCAAGAAGATCTTAGTTATGAGAGCAGACCGACACAGATAGTGGACAAAGCAGTTAAAAGATTAAAAAACAAAGAAGTGCCACTGGTGAAGGTCATCTGGCAGAATCAAAAGCATGAAGAGGCTACTTGGGAACGTGAGGACAGCATGAGAGAGAGATATCCAAAATTATTCTAAGTTCGAGGACGAACTTTTCATAAGGTATGGGGGATTGTAACGCCCCAAAATTTCCATTTTTAGTTCTTAAAGTCTTAGAATTTTAAAATGGTTTAGAAATATT
>JAGFNQ010009770.1:0-41314 GCA_024364735.1 Boesenbergia rotunda | reverse complement strand
GTTTTGCAATTTTTGTAATTAATTAATCCTCGGTGTTGACGAGGCTAGGTATTTAATTTTTGTAATTAAATATGACACATGTTTAGCCGAGTTTTTTTATTTACAGTTGACCTAGATATCATGTACACTCCTTCGTGGAGTATAGGATCAATGATGTAAATAATTAGCTTATCATTTCGAGTCGGAGATCCCTCAAGATAGCATGCACAGAAGGAAGGGAGGAGTGGATGAAGTGACGACACGACTGGAGGCACATGAGAAACCAAGGGGCCATGAAAGTTAGAAAATCTAGGATTTTTCATTATTTTATTTTCATGTTATTGGTTGTGTGCTTGGTTGTGTGATTGTGCTAATAAAATTCCTTGAGATAAATTACTAAGTGGGAGAGGAACCCTAAGGGTCCCGCGGCTATCATTACAATTCGACAAGTGATGCGAACAAGTCTGTGCGTCGGCTCTGAGCGCCTTCCTCCCCATCGGATGGACTTGTTCTGCGGATCACTGGGTCGGAAAAGACTATAGAAAATTATTGAAGAGCGTGTGGACTTCCCCATCTGAAGGCACATAATCGGAAATAATTTTCTTAGTGTCGTGTAATGGTGCACACTTAGATGCGAATAATAGTATCCTCCCCATCGGAGTCACTGCTATTATTTTGCAGAGCCGAAGGAAACCAACTATTGATCTTACTTGTCAAAAAGTTAGGTTGAAAAGATAGTAAGATTGATGGGTAAAACCTGTAGGGATTCGTATACGTTCACACCATCGTGGCATGCGAATTTCTCGATGTATAGGGGTGCTGGTTGATTTCAAAAATTAATTGTTTTGAGGAATCAATTTATTTTCGATTTCTAAAGTAGTGTATGTTGTGATTCTCAGTTTTTTCATAATGACTTTTACTCCACTAGCAACAAATCTTAAGGACAATAAACTTACTGGCCCAAACTACATTGACTAGAAGAGGAACCTAGACATTGTCCTCACTGATGAGGAGTACAAATTTGTACTCTTTGAGGAATGTCTGGAAAAGCCTAGAGAAGACTCTGGTGAAGAGTTGAGGGAGCAGTATAGGAAGTGAAAAAAGGAAGATGAGAAGGCACAGTGTTACATTCTGGCATCGATGTCGAATGTGCTGCAACATCGGCAGCAGGCCATGCCCACTGCCAGTGAGATAATGCTGAACCTCAAAGACCTCTTCGGGCACCAAGGTCGAGCTGCTAGACAAAGTGCGATGAAGAGTCTGATGCCAACCAATATGGTTGAAGGGACACCCGTAAGGGATCATGTCCTAAAGATGATGGCTCACCTTAATCAAATTGAGGTACTGGGAGCTGAAATCGATGGGGAATCCCAGGTCGATATTATACTCCAGTCTCTGCCAAGGAGTTTTGAACAGTTCAGGCTCAACTATAATATAAACAAAAGGAATTATACGTTAGACAAACTGTTAGGAGAACTCCAAGTGGCAGAGGCTCTATTCCATCAGAACTCGCAGGCATTAGTAACTCAAAAGGTTTCTTCTTCTGAGCCGAAAGGTTGGAAGAAGAAGAAACGAGGAGGGTTCAGGAAGGTAGGAGCATCGCAAGCACCCCGGACTGGCATGAAGGAGCTGAAAGGCAAGTGCTTCACGTGCAAGCAAACTGGGCACTGAAAGGCGAACTTTCTCCGTCGTCAAAGCAAAGGTATTTCTTCAGCCTTGGTCGTTGAAACATGTTTAGCGCTGCTATCTACCAGTACTCGGTGCGTAGATACGGGAGCCATTGACCATATTTACAATACTTTGCAGGGGTTCCAGGGAACCCGATGGCTAGCTGCTGAAGAAATCGTGGTCTACATGGGCGATGCTACAAAAGTGGCAGCAGCTGCAATGGGTGTTTTCTATTTGTCTTTTGAGACAAATAAAGTGTTAGTTCTGAGAAATTGCATTTATGTACCTTCATTTAGAAAGAATTTAATTTCAGTTTCTAAGTTGTTTAAGGATGGATATTCTGTTACTTTTAGTAATAAAGTGGTTATTAAGAGAAACAGAGAGATTATCTGCTCGGGTACAATGGTCGGCAGTCAGTATAGTCTAGAACAAAAACCTCCCACAAAGCATACTGAAGTAAATAGCTCATCATCTAACTCAAATAAGAGAAAAGAGCCTTCTAAAATGAATCAGACGTATCATTCGCACCTTAGGCTTGGTCATATTAACCTTAGTAGGATTGAGAGGTTGATAGCCGATGGGCCCCTAGGTTCATTGGTGGTGGAGGATCTCCCGACCTGTGAGTCTTGCTTGGAAGTTAAGATGACCAAGAGGCCTTTCAAGGCTAAGGGGTATAGGGCCAAAGATGTGTTAGAACTAATTCATTCTGATTTGTGTGGTCCCATGTCAATCCTGGCTAGAGGTGGCTTTGAATATTTTGTCACTTTCATTGATGATTATTCAAGGTATGGGTACATTTACCTGATGCACCGCAAGTCTGAATCCTTTGATAAGTTCAAAGAATTCTAGACTGATGTGGAGACACATCGAGGTAAGAGTGTCAAGACACTGCGATCAGATCGTGGTGGCGAGTACTTCTTTGGAGAGTTTAGGACCTATTTATTACAAGCTGGGATTCAGTCACAGCTAACTGCACCCGGTACGCCCCAACAGAATGGAGTTGCAGAAAGAAGGAATAGGAATCTTATGGGAAAGGTTAGGTCAATGATGAGCTATTCAGACTTACCAGATTCGTTCTGGGGATATGCTCTGCAAACGACAACGTACATACTGAACTTGGTTCCATCTAAGTCAGTCCCTCATACTCCCACAGATCACCGGACTGGGCGCAAGCCGAGTCTAGGACATGTTCAGATTTGGGGTAGTCCAGTGCATGTGTTGAAGGGAGATACTGATAAGTTGGAATCTCGTATTGAGGTATGCCTGTTCGTAGGCTATCCTAGAGGATAGAAGGGTGGTCTGATCTATAGTTCTATGGATCAAAAGGTAATTGTTAGTACAAATGATAGATTCTTGGAAGAGGACTATATGATGAGCCATAAGCCAAAGAGTAGACTGGTGCTTGAAGAGTTAACAGGGGGCGTTCCGACCTTAGGACCAATTGTACAAGAGGACACACCACAAGTCACTGCACCGCATGTCGCTGAGGATACACAAGTAGTACCTCGTCGCAGTGGGAGGGTTGTGAGACATGCTGAAAGGTTCGTATTTTTAGGAGAGTCTTCGGACTTGGTCTCTGGTAAAAATAAACTGGATCCCTGGACCTATGACGAGGCCCTCCAAGACAAGGATGCAGATTCCTGGCAAAGGGCAATGAACTCAGAGATAGAATCGATGGATTCTAACCATGTCTGGGAGCTAGTAGAAGCACCCAATGGTGTAAAAGCCATTGGATGCAAGTGGATCTACAAGAGAAAGAGAGGATCAGATGGGAAGGTTGAGACCTTCAAAGCAAGGCTTGTTGCGAAAGGGTACACTCAGAAAGAGGGTATCGATTATGAGAAGACCTTTTCGCCGGTAGCCATGCTCAAGTGGATCCGGATTCTCTTATCTATAGCAGCTCATATGGATTATGATGGCAGATGGATGTCAAGACAACCTTCCTTAACGGGAGTCTTGAGGAGACCATCTACATGCAGCAACCAGAATGTTTCATTGCAAAGGGCAAAGAGCATCTAGTGTGCAAGCTTAATCGATCCATCTATGGATTGAAGCAAGCTTCAAAGTCTTGGAACATCTGTTTTGATGATGTAATCCAGCCATATAGATTTACTCAAAGCACGGATGAGTCATGTGTGTATAAAAGATGTGACGGAAACGTAGTGGTGCTTCTTGTACTTTACGTAGATGAGATTTTGTTAATTGGCAACAATGTCAAGTGTTATCAGTCGTAAGGGTTTGGCTATCAAAGCAGTTTGATATGAAGGACATAGGAGAAGCGGGACACATCCTTGGGATCAGGGTCATAAGGGATCGCTAGAAAAGGATGTTGTGCTTATCCCAAGCTTCATTTATTGACACAGTCTTGTCTCGTTTTAGCATGGAAAACTCCAAGAAGGGTTTCCTTCCCTTCAGGCATGGAATTCCTCTATCCAAGGAGATATGTCCGAAAACATCAAAGGAGATAGAGGAAATGATGGCAGTTCGTTATGCATCGGCAGTAGGAAGCCCCATGTATGCTATTTGTGCACGAGACCTGATATATGTTTTGCTGTGGGCATGGTTAGCAAATATTAGAGTAACCCTGGACAGGGACATTGGACAGCAGTAAAGCATATATTGAAATACCTGAGATGGACTAGGGATTATATGCTGGTTTACCGTGCAGACCAATTAGTCCCTGTGGGTTATACGAACTCAGATTTCCAGTCAGATAAGGACCAGAGTAAGTCTACCTCAGGTTTTGTGTTTACTTTAGGAGGTGGAGCCATTGTCTGGAGGTGTGTCAAGCAGAAGTGTGTGGCGGACTCCACCATGAAAGCTGAATATGTGGCAGCCTCGGAGGCGGCCAAGTAAGCTGTATGGCTCAGAAACTTCATCATGGACTTGGATGTGAGTCCTGGTTTGCCCAGATCTATCACAATCTTTTGTGATAACAATGGTGCAGTTGCAAACTCAAAGGAACCACGAGCCCATGAGGCGAGTAAACACATAGAGCGCAAGTACCACCTAATACGAGAAATCGTAAAGTGAGGAGAAGTGGTTGTCGCCAAGATTGCATCGGAGGACAACCTGGCCGATCCTTTCACTAAGGCTCTTCCATCTAGAGCTTTTGACAGGCATGTGGAGGATATGGGAGTCAGATGTATGGCAGTGGGAGAATAACAGTGCCTTTAAGTATAAGTGGGAGATTGTATGATGTGTATACTGAAAGACATGACTTTTATTATATGAACATCTTTATTATGAAAAGAGAATCATGACTACACTAGGTGTTTGTTTATATTAGTACATACACGAAGTCCACTTACTTTGCATTATAGATAACATGGTGTGTGTTGTCACATGGAAGATCATGTTATCAGTTCCTTTCTTAGTATAAATAAGAGGCCCACAACTGAGATAGAATTAGACAACCCATTGGGATGGTTGCAGTGTAATTAGGTGTGGTTAGTCTTCACCATAGAACTACACTAGTGTACTGTGAATACATTGAGCAGGACCAAAACCCGAGGTTATCCGATTTGTACTCATTAGATAATTGGATAGGACCTCAGTTGATATTATGGACGATGATCCCTTAATCCCGAAATTATATCGGTCATATATTATTAATTATTATTTCATTAATTTACCAATGTGGCTTTTGCTACTATAACCTTCCTTACCACCATTTTTTATTCCTTTCAGGCATTTCACATGAAAATAATAAATTCTAATGATACTAAAAAAAAGTGGGTTCCTTCGTTTCTATGCTTATTTCTTAAACGGCGAGGTCCTCTCTATACACTGGAGCTTCTTCTTTCATTTAATCAAATTGTGGCGAGATCTATTCTGTTAGATCGATAGACCCGGTAAGTTGGGAGATAATATTAATAATATGATGTGCTGATGATTATTGACGGAATCCATGTTCTGGTGAGTTAGGATGATGATGCCCCTTTGATGAGCTCAAAAGGTTCATCGTGCTAAACTCTGCAGGTGGATTTGATCCGACACGTTGTTGATAAGGTTGAGTGGTACTAATCAAGGATCCAGAAGTTAATTAATTTAAATTGTCAGTAATTTAATTAATTAATGGGCATGTGAGATCTTAAACAAGGGGGGATGGATGACTCGTAATATGTGGAGCCCATATGAAAATATGGGGGTTGGTGAGGAAGTTCAATTAAGATCCTTTAATGGAATGGATCATAATTAATAGATCGGGTTTATATCCATTAGTGGCCGAGAACCAACTCCTCCTCTTGGTCCCTACCTTAGCCCTATAAATACCCTATGAGATCAAGAAACCAAGAGCTAATTAATTAATCACGATTCCACAACCCAAGACCCTCTTCTCTCTCTCTCCCTCGTAGGGTTCGGTGACACAAGAAGAGAGAAGGGGTTCTCCCCTTCGGTTCTCTAGTTCTCCTCCACCAAGCTTCGGCTGAGACTCAAGGAAGAAAGACAGAGATCTCCTCTACCTTGTGTGAGGCTCAGGGAGTGCTGACGAAGCACCGGCGACCGACGTTGAGGGCGCAAGAGAAGCTTGCGGCGGCGCCGCAAGGGTGAGGGACAAAGGGAATTTCGGGCTGATTGGGTAAGTGAGAAGGAGAATTCTCTCCTTCTTCATCTTCTTCTCCTTCCTCTCAAGGTGCGTAGCTGGTCCGGAGGCCTTGGGGCAGCTCCGGTGGGCGGAGGCGCAAAGGGAGAGGAAGAAGGGCCGGCGTCGCTAGGAAAACCCTAGGTTAGGGTTTTTCCTTATTCGGCCAAGGTGAGAAGAAGAACATGGTTGGAGCTCTTGGTGATCTCGGATCACGGTAGATCATCGACCACATGATGTCCGCGAAGGGAGGGACATATATGGTAGAAGACCGTGAGGTGATCGGAAAGGTATAACTTTCCATACGCTCCTTTGTATTTCCTTATGTCTTTTATGTGTCATGTTTATATGTCTTGTCATTTTATGTTTAAGAATTTATTGTTTTGTTTTCAAAATATGATAAATAAATTCTTAACTGGACCCCGACCATAATCACAAAATCCGAAGATCAACTCATCGCCTTTTCGGCGGTCGAATGGTCGAGCAAATTACAAGGCCAATTTTGGTAATTGGCTAAGTTATAATTTGGATCGTTCGATACGGCACGAGACGGTCGATGGGAGATGGGTCTCCACTCAGATTAATTTTTAATCCATAGATGTGGAGAGGTCTCTCGAATCGACTAGGTATCAGCTAGGGAAACCCACCAAGCCATACCCTACATTATCCAATTACCGAGTCAGTACAAATTGTATTGTTAGTATTGTGAGTGAAGTGTCCTAAGGCAATCGCCTTATGATTGTAATCATTTACTTTAATAAATGAATATTCACTATTTGAGTATACATGTTCATGTATTTGATTGAGATCTTAAACTCATTTACTGAATGTCCACAATATAATTCACATCATGAGAGAATTTGTGATGAATTCACAACTAGTGATTATCTCTACATGTGCCATTGTGAAGTATTGAAATTATCCCTAGTCGACGAATTGATAAATACGGACACTATCAATTCTGTTGAGACTAGCATGAGTTATTCTCTAATCAACTGATTCTCACTGGCTAGTGACATTGGGATGTCCGGAGATAAACATGAATGCTAGTTAAGGGAACTAGTTCATTGGAGTGACTAGCTGTAAAACTTCATATGGTAATCTACATACAGAAATGTCAATGAAGTCCTTACTGCAGCTTAAGTGCGATGTTCCTTTGACTTGCGGTGTTCAAGTCATCTTGGTCATGGAGACTTGTACTCTCTAAGGAGGTGTGGACCCAGGATGGTTGGGTATAAGCCGAAGTGCCCGAAGATGTTTGAACAGCCTACAAAGGATTCACCACTCCTTATGAGGAGATGTATACCCAAGGCCTATCGTCGGATTGTTACTCGAAGCCTCTGGCCAGAGCATCACATGTTCAGAGTATGAATCTCTCAGAAACATGAGAGTAACTAGAATCCGTTGGACGAGAAAGACATTACTTGGGGTAGGTGTGACGTAGTCACCCTAGTGGGGACTGACACACATAGACCGTGTCCTGAACCAAGTGGGTATAAGATGGTGAAGGGAATGGGGCACGATTCATTAGAGCTGCTGAAGGGTTTCAGAATAATTTCTGAGGTCAACCGTTGATCTTTCGATTAATTGGGGATCATGATGTACTACTAGGTGCCACTCATGATCGTTCTATAATTGATGAATTATAGACGGCCAACATAAATCGAAAGCCTATTTAGTCACACGCACTACGAGTAATCCGAGGGATTTAAAATGAGTTGAAAATTAGATTTTCCGATCAAGAGAAATAAGTCGAATCTGAATTTATCAGAGGCGCACCGGAAGCTTAAAATGGCTAAGTCTTTTGAAGGCTTATTGGACGAATTAAATGAGTTTAATTCGCAAGGGTTTGGCTTGGTGTGGCCGGCCAAAGAGAGTGCCCACCCTCATTGGTTTGACCGGCCACAATAAAGGAGGGAAACCAATTTATTTGATTTAAATTATAAAATAAATCGAGCATGATTTGTTTTATAAAATTATGGAGAAAGAAATTTATATAAAGAAATTTACATAAAAAAATTTATAGAAATTTATTCTTTTTATGGAAATTAAAATGAACCATGCATTGGTTTATTTTATTTTATAAAATCAATTATGAATTGATTTTTCCATGATAAGAAAAATTTATATAATAAATTTATTCTTTTTATAAAAATTAAAATGAACCATGGATTGATTTATTTTATTTTATAAAATCAATTATGAATTGATTTTTCTATGAAAAAAAAATTTATATAATAAATTTATTCTTTTAATGGAAATTAAAATGAACCATGGATTGGTTTATTTTATTTTATAAAACCAATTATGAATTGATTTTTCTATGATAAAAAAAATTTATATAATAAATTTATTCTTTTTAAGGAAATTAAAATAAACCATGGATTGGTTTATTTTATTTTATAAAATCAATTATGAATTAATTTTTCCATGATAAGAAAAATTTATATAATAAATTTCTTATAAAATTTTATTCCATAATAAAAGGGGAGACATGGTTGTTTTTATTATAAATTATGTTATAATAAAAACTTGGCATAACGGAATAATTCATAGAAAAATTTATAAGATAAATTTCTTATGAAAAATTCCGTTAAGAGGAGACTTGGCGATTAAGAGGCTACTATATAAAGGTACCAAGGCAAGGCTTGGAAATTAATTCAAGAGATCAAGAATTCTTGCCTAGCCTCTCTTCCTCTCCTTCTCTCCCTCTCCCTGTCCAAGTGTGCGCCGGCCCTAGAGGTTACTCTTAGGGTTGCCGCGAGCCAACTCCACCAAGAAGGGTCGAAGAAGAAGAAGAAGCGGATCGCGACTCCTTCCTTCCTTTCCCCGGAATCTTGATTCCATTACTTGGTGGTTAGTTTCCATCTCTGTCTCTTGATATTCTTGTCGTGCCTTTGGAGAATCTAGTAGTTTTTGTCGGCACGAAACTCGTGGCTTTGCGAAGTCATCCCGAAGAGAACTCGGCGTGGACGCGAATAGAGGCGGAGCTTCCAAGGGACGCTACGGTTGGATCTCGTCCCTTACTTCGAGTTACGCGAGGTATTGAGTAAATTAGTTTACTTTCTGCAAAATTTTAATTTATGATCATGTCCACACATCATAAGGTTGCATGCTAGATACGTGGTTAAAAATAATTTGAGAAATTATTTATGCTAATTCTTCCGCTGCACGTAATTATTTTTATAAAATTACGAACCTGTATCCATGTCAACATGCACCCGGTCCCAACAGTGGTATCAGAGCCGGTTAGTGTTCGACATAATCATATAATTGTTTTGCGGAAAACTTTGTCATGATCTAAATTTTAAACGGAGTAAATCGGAAAAGTGGAACAAGTAGATGTGAGAGGAGGAAGGTGTAAAGTAATGAGGACATTATCTGTATGAGTGTCATGACTGGTTGGAATTAAGAAAAGTGGTGGACCAAAGCAAGTTTGTACTGCTGATAAAAGGTCTATGTTAATATTTAGTGATGAGCATAGAAGTGAAGAAAGGATGGTGCTTTATTAGGGGAGACTTATTAACTGTAGTATTAAGGGAGTAGAGTATTTGGTATAGGTATTCTAAGAGATTGTAGTGGTTATGAAATGAAGATTTAGTGATGTATATCTATTAGGAATAGATTAATGTGTTATGTTATTTGAATTTTCAAGCAGATATACATATAGTAGTAGCCATAGGGTAATATTCTTGATACAGGAAAGAAAGAGAGTAAGATCTAGATATGCAAAAGAAGGCGTGATAGAGATCAGCGAATAGGACCCTAGCTGTAACTTTGTATGAAGGAACTAGAGGTTAGTGTTATCAAAGGCAAGAATGTAGTAAGAGCTTCTTTTCCAGCAAACTTACTAGGTGAAACGATCTAATAAGGTATAGATTTTGGAAAAGATCAATATAGGAATATTTTATAAGTTCTTGATAGAGGAGTAAGATACGGAGATCATAAGAATGTGATTTTTGCGATCAGAGTGGAGAAAACATGGCTGATAAATGAGAAAAGGTATTTGGATACGTGAAAGAAGACTATGGAAAGATAGAACAGAAAGTTAGAAGTTTAGTATAATATGTAGTTCAATGAAGATAGTAACAGTTCATGAGAACAGTAAAGAATGGACAGTAAAGTAATTTGGATTGAGCGAAAACAATGAAATGAATATTCCAAATCGTCTTTCTTACAAGTGTAAGTGGTATTTTCTTTGAGATTATGATGGGTAGAGTTAGGCAATGAATATTTAATATAATTTATTAGTAAGTGAAGTATAATTAGAATTCTTGTCGTGTCCTAATAAAAGATAGTATATACAATAGTTGTAGTTTGTTAGTGGAAACTTTGAGATAAATAAATAACCATTATAGAAGTAGGTTAAGTTAAAAGCAATGTCAATGTGTCATTTCAGTGAAAGGTAAGTTGAAAGCTTCGATGAGACTTTGCCATTAATTTTACAAGATGAATGTTGAGTACCGGAATTAGTATGTAATGATAACATAATGTAACAGATAGTATATATCAGGAACGATACATGTGAGTAAAATAGAGCAGGAAGGTACCCTTAGTCAAGGTCCGATGGCAAAGTCAACGGTTCGAGGAAGCTACCTGGGAACGCGAGGACGAGATGAGATGCAAGTACCCGGAGCTATTCTAAGTTCGAGGACGAACTTTCACGAGGTATGGGGGATTGTAACGACCTGAAAAATTCTCTCAATATTTTCTTCAAAATATTGATTATATCTAGATAATTTTCCGAGGGACCTAGAGATATTAGTACGAACCTTAGCCTAGAAATCCATGATTTTTCAATGTAAATTGAGAAACTAAGTACTAATGGGCCTTATATGGGCTTTTCTAGTACCATGATTATTAGTGGATTTTAGGTAGAATTTAATATAAATATAAATGGATTTTAATTAGGAATATTAGTATGATTATGGATGAGTTTTAGCATGGTTCCCTATTTAAATTGGAAAATAGGCACCAATGGGCCTTATATGGGCTTCTAGTACCATGATTATTGGTGAATTTTAGGTAAAAATTTATAGAAATATAAAGGGATTTTAATGAGAAATATTAACATAATTATGGGGGAATTTTTAGAGGATTTTCGGAATTTTGGGGAAAATAATAGAAATTAAAAGGAAAAAATAAAATAAAAATAAGGTGCATAGACCTTGGACCTCTTGTACAACCATGCATGCTCTAACCAACTCACCTAGCAAGGGAATGTTATGAGGGAATGAAATGGAGTTTGGTTAAGGCTTAAGGGAAGATGAAGAGACACCATAACTCTTCACTTACCCTCCTTAATGTGTTATAAAGAGGGGGAATAGGAGTTTCTTTCTTCCTCCTTCTTCATCCTAGCTGAAACCCCATGAGGGGATTCTCCCTTGGAAAAAGTTTCACCAAGGCTTCATCTCCAAGATCTAAGATTTTCACAAGAGTATAAGGGCTAAGGGTGGTCAAGAGGCAACAAGACTTCCATCCTTCTCTCAAATCTAAGGTTTATAATCAAGATCAACCAAGGTAAGACTCCCTCACCTGTGGCATAATAGTTCCTTATGATTTTCATGATTTTTAGCATAATATAAGGTTTGATGTTGGGTTTTGATGTTGAGAAAAAGCATGTTTAGACCCTTATCACTTTCGGCCACCAAGGTTTTGGGGTCCATGATGATGTTAAAAATCTTGATTATGCTTTCTAAGGTGTTCTCATGATGTTTAGGGAATAAATAAAATTTATTGGAATTTTTGGAGTACCCTAAGACCCCCTTAGGGTGGGGTACCATTATAGGGATTTTCATGGCTAGAGTTGGATTTAACCCTTCACTCATGTACCTTGTGTACCCTTATGGTACAAAGGGAGGAGGAAGGGATTTATGTGAAATTTTTACAAGGTTTTGTGACCTTATGGGGTTCGGCCAAGAAGAGCCTAGGGCCATGGGTTAGGGGCTTACCTCAAGTAAGGGCCCTAATGACTCTATGGTATGGTATGGTGAATGTTTAATGGTTGATTGGGGATGTTAATGGAATTTTTTCATGCACCCATGTCTTATTGGGTTTCGACCAGCCCTAGGAAGGGGACCTAAAGGTTAGGGTTAACCCGAATCATGAGCCCCAATGGCGTCCTATGGACTCATAGATGATATATGGTTGTTCCTTTACCTTATGCTATCTTACATGTTTATGGAATTGATGAAACTCCTCCCTATAGGGTTCGGCCCAGCCATGTATCTAGGGTTTGGGGTGGAGTTAGGGTTCAAAGAATGATGGTTTATGTTTACCATGAAGTGTATATACATATATGTAGGTTCAAGCATGTGGTAGAAATCATGTTATCTATAACCCTAACCTCAAGCACCATGTTTTATGTTTGTATGGTTATGATTTGGATGTCATGCTTAATAGGGTTATTTATGAATGTCTTATGTTTTATGCCATGCACTTGGATGGTAGGTAGCATGTTTATGGAAGTCCTACCTATGTATGCTTATGTTATGTAGAGAACCATGCTATGTTATATGCTCATGTTATGTTAAGAACCATGCTATGTTATTGTGTATGCTCATGATATGAATGATGCCATGATAAGTATGTTAGGTTTATGTTCAAGATAAGAATGATGCCATGATAAGTATGTTAGGTTTATGTTCATGATAAGAATGATGCCATGATAAGTATGTTAGGTTTATATTCACGTTAAGAATGATGCCATGATAGGTATGTCCTGTTCATGTTCATGATAAGAATGATGCCATGATAAGTATGTTATGTTTATGTTCATGATAAGAATGATGTATGCCATGTTTTACGAAGGATGATGCATGCCATGTTTTATGAATGATGATGCATGCCATGTTTTTACGAAAGAAGATGCATGCCATGTTATGAATGAAAGATGATGCTTATGTCTTTAAGGCATAAATATGCTAAACGGCACGGTCGATGGTCGACGGTACGACGGTCGTGAGGACCGGTAAATGGGCCGGTAGACGGGCCAAGCCGTAACAAGTTATGATATGTTAAAGATGTCATGAATGTCTTATGAATGATGAAGCATGTAAAGTATTTTACTTTATGAATGGGCTTGTACCGGACCGAAGTATGGGTCCATGGGATGGGCACCTTAAGAACGCCCCGGTTCTGGACTACCGACTATGCTGTCCACGGTTCTGGCACTACCGAAGCTGTGCAACAGGGATGGGCACCTTAAGAACGCCTCGGTTCGGGGACTACCGACTATGTTGTCCTTACCCTAGTAGGTCGAGGCTAGCTACCTCGTATTTACTTAGGGATGCGCGCTTATGATGTATGTATGGGGTACAAGCCAGGGCCCAATGATATGATGATTATGTTTAAGCATTTAAAAGTATGTTTTTAAAAGTTAAGCATCCTTATGTATATGCATTCCACTCATGCATTCATTCATGTTATTCATTATGCTATGCTAATAAGATTTTATGCTTACGCTTCAAGTTAAGAAAGATGCATGAGATTAAATGATCTATGTCATGATTATGTTAAGAAGATGTTCACATGCTATGATAGGAAGTATGTCTATGTTTAGGCCATACAAGTTGGTTTACACCTTATAGACATGTTTATACCATGTAGTATGCCATGTCAAGAATGCTTAGAATGTTTACTATGTTTATGTTTATGCCATGTATCATGCCATGCATAGAATGTTTACTACGTTTATGTTTATGCCATGTATCATGCCATGCTTAAGAATGGTTACTATGTTTATGTCTATGCCATGTATCATGCCATGCTTAGAATGTTTACTATGTTTATATTTATGCCATGTATCATGCCATGCTTAAGAATGTTCACTTATGTTTATGTTCATGCCATGCTATGTTTATGTTTATGCCATGTATCATGCCATGCTTAGAATGTTTACTATGTTTATGTTTATGCCATGTATCATGCCATGCTTAAGAATGTTTACTATGTTTATGTCTATGCCATGTAGCATGCCATGCTTAAGAATGATTACTATGTTTATGTCTATGCCATGTATCATGCCATGCTTAAGAATGTTCACTTATGTTTATGTTCATGCCATGCTATGTATTTGATAAGTGATCTAAGATGTTATGTTCTAAGTAGAGCACCAAGTATGTTAATGATTCATGTGCTCGTTATGAGATGATGAATGGTTTTTGTGAGTAGAAAAGAGTCTTACTAAGCCTGTGTGCTTATAGTCTTATTTCCTTATATCGCAGATCATTCAAGGGGACAATGATGGAAGCAGCAGGAGGGCACGAACGCATGTGTGTGGTAGTGACTTGGCCCAGGAAACCATATGTTGACCGTTTATGTTAGAACCTTACTTTGGTCACTTATATGCTTGAATGCGTGAATAATGACTTATGGAACTCTATGATGTGATGTTAAGTATGACATGATATGACATGATATGATGTTTAAGTATGAAGTCAATATGCCGAGTTCCATGTCATTATGTTAAGAATGGTAGTAGGGCATGTATGTATAAGTCTTAAAGTTATTCCACTGCGTTATGATGTCTACATGCCCTAAGTATGTTAACGTAACGCCGCTTTATGAAAAAAAAAGCGGGCGTTACATATCGTTAGTACATGACATAAT
Source organism: Boesenbergia rotunda (assembly GCA_024364735.1). NCBI lineage: Eukaryota > Viridiplantae > Streptophyta > Magnoliopsida > Zingiberales > Zingiberaceae > Boesenbergia > Boesenbergia rotunda. Next base: position 26,472 of record JAGFNQ010009770.1, on the reverse strand, counting down.
TATATATCATGAATGTGCTTAGAAAAGAAAGGATGAGACCTAAAACCCCTTACAAAATATTAAGGCCAACACCTTCCATTAATATGGTTAGAACCGGAGTTTTATTTCTCGTTTGGGTTGATGGACACATCCATGCACGGCTTGAACCTCAACATGTTTAAACCATGGAATTAGTTTATGATTAATATAGTTGGAGTCAGAGGTCAATCCTTAGTTTTGGTTGTTGGACACATCCAAGCCTGACTAAACGGTTGAATGAGCTCCAACCATATTAAAACTATTTCTTGATTAATGGGTCAGCCTTAAGCTTGGAGCATCGATTTGTTGTGCCACAGCCAAGGTCGATGTAAAGAGAGGTGCAGTTGGGTGCTATGTATATTGTTGCATACTTGTTAATGAGTTAATAACCCAATGATTTATGAAAACATTCAATTAGTTGATAGCATAAAGTGATAGTTACATATATGTGATATATAATCGGTATAATTACCTACCTTCATAGCTAAGAATAACTTGATGGCCACAACCATGGTTGTTCTTATCTATGGTTGGATATCAACCTATTTGGAGATGTTCCTACGATCTCTCGAATTGATAAAAAGGGTTATTCAATTTGAAAAATAAATAGGATTTAATTAATGTATGTTGATGCATTCTTTATCATTCTTCTCACATAAGCTCAATTTGTATTTCTAGGATAATCACTCGATCATGTCTTCTCTGAATTTGCGTTCCATTTTGGACACCAATAAATTAACTAAGGACAAAAGGATTGAAAAGGCACCAAAAGGCACTTGTCATCACTGTGGCAAGGAGGGCCACTGGCGAAGAAACTGCAAGGTTTATCTTGAGTCCTTGAAGAAGAAGGCATCCGATGCCCCATCCTCTTCAGGCATCTTCGTTATTGAATGCCACTCTATTTCCTCGTACACTTGGGTACATGATACTGGGTGTAGCTCACATATATGTAATGACATACAGGGGCTAAGGAATAGAAGGAGACTCGTCATGGGAGAATCGAATTTGCGAGTTGGAAATGGAGAAAAGATTGCTGTTGTTGCCATCGGAACATATTTGCTAAAGCTCCCTACTGGACTTGTCTTAGAATTGGATAATTGTTATTTTGTTCCTTCGTTAATAAAGAACATTGTATCTATTTCATTCTTGAATGAAAAGGGTTATCATTTAACTTTTAGTAACAATTGTTGTTACATAACTTTAAATGGTGTTCTTCATGGGACCTGAACATTATGCAATGGTATCTACACGTTAGATTTATCCGGTGACGTTTTCAATATCGAAGTTAGCAACAAACGTGCTCGCATAGATAATCAAATAGACTCCTATATGTGGCATTGTCATCTTGGCCATGTAAGCAAGAAACGCATGACCAAATTACACCGATGTGGAATTCTGGAATCATTTGAACCTGGTTCATTTGATACATGTGAATCATGCTTAAAAGGCAAGATGGCCAATTTACCCTTTTCCGAAAAGGGTAAACTACTGGGAGGATTGCTTGGTCTAATACATACTGATGTATGTGGACCAATGTCAACTCTTGCACAAGGATGCTATAGCGACTTCATTACCTTTATCGATGATCACTCACGATTCGAGTATGTGTTCTTAATGAAACACAAATCTAAAGCTTTTCAGAAATTCAAAGAGTTCAGAAGTGAAGTAGAGAAACAGCTTGGCAAAAGTATTAAGATACTTCGATCCGATCGGGGTGGTGAATACTTAAGTCAAGAGTTTCAAGATTATCTTAGGGACAATGGGATATTGTCTCAATGGACTCCGCCATATACACCACAGCATAATGGTGTATCTGAGAGGCGTAACCAAACCTTAATGGACATGGTTAAATCTATGATGAATCATGCAACTCATCCAAAATCCTTTTGGGGCTATGCACTTAAGACAGCTGTTTACTTGCTAAACAGAGTCCCGACCAAGGTAGTCTCTACTACTCCATATGAGACATGGAATAGTAAGAAACCTCACTTAACTCACCTTAAGATATGGGGTTGTCCTTCTTATGTGAAGCAGACTGTATCAGACAAATTGGATGCTAAGTCTGATAAATGTCTATTTATTGGATACCCTAAGGAAACGAAGGGTTACCAATTCTATCATCCCTTGGAACAAAAGGTGTTTGTTTCAAGGCATGCTGTATTTCTGGAAAAAGAATTTCTTTTTCAAGAAAACAGTGGGAGTGGCATTGAACTTGATGAAGTTCAAGAAACTCCAATAGACATTACAGAGACACCTAGTCTAGACCCACAACTAATAACTCATAATGATGAGCAATCAGTTGAACCTAAAACAACACCACCTCTTCGTAGGTCTGATAGGACACGCAATATTCCAGAGAGATACGGATTTCTCATAAGTGAATCGAACGACGTGTTACTCATAAGCGATGACGAACCTATCAGTTATGAAGATGTTCTGAAAAGTTCAGAAAGGGACAAATGACTTGAAGCCATGAAGTCAGAAATGGATTCCATGTACGAAAATCAAGTATGGGACTTGGTTAACCCACCAGAAGGGATTAAGCCCATAGTGTAACACCCCAAATTTCCCTATAGAACGATGTAATAATTGAACATGTGGCCAAAAATAAAATTATGAATTTAAAGGGGGAAATTTCGAATAAAGAAGATATTAAGCACCTTCTTTGGTGAATGGGTGCGATAATTATGTTTATATGCTACATTAATATTATGCTTGACATTATGCACATGAATGAATGAATAATGATATGAATATGCATGTGCATGAACTAAATGGGTAGCATTCTCTTGTTGGGCTTTGGTTACATGGGCTTGAAGAAAATAAAAAGGAAAACAAAGCAAAAAGAAAAAGAGGTGCCAAGGATTGAACCTTGGACCTCAAAGGAAAGTAAAGCCTTAAGAATATTCATGTAACCAATTCACCTAGCAAGGGAGTGCTATTTGAAGAGGATGGGGAATTATAGATAAGTCGGAAAGAAGATGAACAGACACAAGAAACTTGAAGAGACACCATTAAAGAGGTGCTTGCTTCTTTACTCACCATAAAAGGTCATGAAGAGGAGGAAATGCCTAGGCATTTCGACTAAGAAAACTTTCCCCTTTCTCTCCACAAAACTCTTCTCCTTCCTCCTCTCCCTCACCGAAATTCTAGAGCCCCTTGCAGCCCAAAACCGAATCACAAACCTAGAGAAACCGAAAGAAGAAAAGAAGAGAAGAACAAGAGGATTGCTAGAGTTTAAGAGGTCTTTTCTTCTCCAAAATTTGGAGATCTTTTGGGAACATAAGCACAAGTGGTAAGACTCCCTCACCTGCAACATAATGGTTTTTTTTATGTGTTTTTATGATTTTTATGTTTTCTTGTGATGTTGGGTGAAAGAAAATGGAAGAAAACCTTGAGGGAAGTTTCGGCCATAAAGGGATACCCCCTTTTCTATGTCCAAAAACTTAAAGGAAGAGTTCATGAAATTGTTACTACCTTTTTGTAATGAATATATGATGGATACATGGTGTTTGAATGCCCTCCATGATGTAAAGGACTTGGAAGAATTCGGCCAAGTCATGAAATGGATAAATGTTGATGCATGAAGTAGGCTATTGTCCTAATAATTGTTTCCTTGCTATATAAATGTTTTAGGCCACGAAATTTTGTGGAATCTATGCTAAGGGACCGCTGTAACATTCGGCCAAGAGACCTTAAATTATGCCTTAAAACAGATTTTTGTAGACCTTCATGAAGTTATGGTTAAATCAAGTGATATGCATGTGATTGGGTGTTTTATTTCATGATGGAAATAATTTATACCTAAGGTTCAGTACCTTATCTAAGTTGTTTGAGCCTAAACTCATGCTTCATTCTATGTATTGATGTTTAGAAAAATGTTACATGTACCCATATGCATGATAATCCAAGTAGAACTCTAGATCATACACCTAGACTAGTGTTTGGTGAAGTACAAACTACTTTTGCACTTGTGAATGAATTCTTATGAAAAATATGCTTTTATTCCCATGTTAGGTGAATGATTATGCTATGAAATCCCTACTGTGAGTTTCAACAAATTACAAGAATAGGGGTTAAGAATAGGTTCGAGTAAAAAGCATGCCCCTAAACTAGTGTTTAATGAAGCCTAGACTACCTTTATGCTTGTATATGACCTTAATGGTAAAATATGTTTTTGTTTACATGTTATATGAACTTTTATACCATGTTATACATACTTTGAATTTTGGCCAATTACTAGAATAAAGGCTAAGAATAAGTTCAAGTACAATTCATGCACCTAAACTAGTGTTTAGTGAAGTCTAGACTACCAGTGTACTTGTAAATGACCTCTTATGTAATGTATGTTTTTATTTCCATGATTATATGACTCTTAAGCTATGATATCCTTGCTATGAAGTTTCGGCCAGCATGTATTAAGATGAGGAAAGAATGATTAAACTAACATATTACCTTGATTAAGACAAGCATGTTATATGTATGATGTATTGATGAAACTAGCATGATGGTTGTTTCACTTACATGTGTTAAAAGAAAGATCCTTCCATGTCTGGCTATGTATGCTAATGATTATGTCATGAAAGTATGCCTATGTTTATGAATGATTGAATGCCTATAATACATGCAATATGAAAGAATGAAAGAATACATGTTCTATATATGAAAGTATGCTTATGATTATGAATGATTGAATGTCTATAGTACATGCAATATGAAAGAAAGAAAGAAATGCATGTTCTATATGAAAGAAAGAAAGAAAAGAAAAGAATGCATATATGTATTTTACTTTAATGAATGGCTTGTACCCGGTCTTGAAAAAGATCCACGGTTCTGGACTACCGAAGCTGTCCCTAGACTGAAAGATAGTAAGCCTAGAATGTAGACCCCTGTAGGTCGGGATTAGCTACCTCACATCCTACATAGGGGTATGCGCGCGAAAGAAAGAATGGGTACAAAGCCGGGGACCCCAAAGAAGATGGTGTATATGATTTTAAAGTATTATTTACTATGTTTTCTAAAGAGCATCCTAATGTTTTGAAATGCACATGTTCTATGCTTATATGTCTTCATGTATCTTATGTGCTTTATGAATTTTATGCTATCTATGAAATGTTATATGTTTTAAAATGCATGCGACGTACAAATTTAGTAAGTAGGAAAGAGCTTACTAAGTTTTATACTTATAGTTTGTTTGCTTATGTTGCAGATCAACATAGAAATTACTAAAGAAAGGGAAGCTGCAGGAAGGGCTAATGTGTGTGGTGGTGACTTGGCTGATCGATCCACTTTGGTGTCATCTATAGACTTAGTTCTTATTTCTAATAAGACATATGTTGCTACCTTATGCATGATACTTGCTAGTTCTTTTGGAGTTTATTTAAGTATGGATGCTATTAAATGTTATATGATGTTATTACTTCCTTATCGTTGCATATGCTTTTAGTTATGTTTCATTTCCGCTGCAATGATAGATTCATACGCAATGATATAAGTAAGAAAAAAAAGGTTAAAGGTAACGCGCCGCCTAACGGTAAGGGGCGGGCGTTACACATAGGGTGCAAGTGGGTTTTCAAGAAGAAAACCGACATAGAAGGTAATGTTGTTACCTTTAAGGCTAGACTAGTGGCACAAGGATATCGTCAGAAATAAGGAATTGATTATGACGAAACCTATTCGCCAGTAGCTATGCTTAAATCCATTCAGATGCTCCTGGCCATAGCAGCTCATTATGATTATGAGATATGACAAATGGATGTGAAAACAACTTTCCTTAATGGAAACCTGCTTGAGGATGTATACATGATACAACCTGAAGGTTTCACATCGGTTGATAAAATCAAAGTATGCAAGCTTCGACGATCCATATATGGACTGAAGCAAGCATCCAGGAGCTGGAACATCCGTTTTGATGAGACAATCAAAGCGTTTGATTTCTCACAAAATCTTGACGAACCTTGTGTGTACAAGAAGGTTAGTGGGAGTGCAATCGTATTCCTAGTGTCATATGTCGATGACATATTACTTATAGGAAACGATATATCAGTCTTACAGACAGTTAAAATTTGGTTGTCCAAAACTTTCTCCATGAAAGACCTGGGAGAAGCAACCTATATCCTTGGGATTATAATCTATAGAGATAGATCAAACCGGTTGCTTGGTCTTTCGCAGTCTACATATATAGACTGAGTGATAAAAAGGTTTAGCATGTCGGAATCCAAGAAAGGATACCTTCCCATCAGGCATGGGATCAACCTTTCAAAGTCTATGTGTCCGCGCACAGAAGACGAGAGGATTTGCATGAATAAGATTCCTTATGCATCCGCGATAGGATCTATCATGTATGCTATGTTATGTACTAGGCCCGATGTATCGTATGCTCTGAGCGTCACGAGCAGATACCAGTCTGATCCAGGAATGGATCATTGGGCGGCTGTCAAGACAATCCTTAAGTACTTAAGAAGAACTAAGGATGTGTTCCTAATATATGGAGAAGGAGATATGGTAATACGTGGGTATACAGATGCCAGCTTCCTGACAGATAAGGATGACTCCAAATCTCAGTCTGGATACGTATTTACTTTGAATGGTGGCGCAATAAGTTGGAAGAGTTCCAAACAAGACACCATAGCGGATTCTACCACGGAAGCGGAATATATCGCAGCTTCGGAAGTAGCAAAGGAAGCAGTCTAGATCAAGAAGTTTGTCTCCGAACTTGGTGTGGTTCCAACCATTGATGAAGCAGTGCCGGTTTACTGCGACAACAATGGAGCTATTGCACAAGCAAAGGAACCAAGGTCTCATCAGAGATCCAAACACGTGCTTCGTCGCTATCATTTGATCAGAGAGATTATAAGTAGGAATGATATACAAATTGAGAAAATTCCCACTGAAAGGAATTTAGCGGATCCTTTAACTAAGGCCTTGCCTCAAAGCAAGTTTGAGGGTCATGTTAGAGCCTGTGGTATTGGATACCGTAGCGATTGGCATTAGGCCAAGTGGGAGTTTGCTAGTATTGTGAGAGAAGTGTCCTAAGGCAATCGCCTTATGATTGTAATCATTTACTTTAATAAATGAATATTCACTATTTGAGTATACATGTTCATGTATTTGATTGAGATCTTAAACTCATTTACTGAATATCCGCAATACAATTCACAGCATGAGAGAATTTGTGATGAATTCACAACTAGTGATTATCTCTACATGTGCCATTATGAAGTATTGAAATTATCCCTAGTCGACGAATTGATAAATACGGACACTATCAATTCTGTTGAGACTAGCATGGGTTATTCTCTAATCAGCTGATTCTCACTGGCTGGTGACATTGGGATGTCCGGAGATAAACATGAATGCTAGTTAAGGGAACTAGTTCATTGGAGTGACTAGCTGTAAAACTTCATATGGTAATCTATATATAGAAATGTCAATGAAGTTCTTACTGCAGCTTAAGTTCGATGTTCCTTTGACTTGCGGTGTTCAAGTCATCTTGGTCATGGAGACTTGTACTTTGACATCTTAAGCAAGCATCTCTAAGGAGGTGTGGACCCAGGATAGTTGGGTATAAGCCGAAGTGCCCAAAGATGTTTGAACAACCTACAAAGGATTCACCACTCCTTGAGAGGAGATGTATACCCAAGGCCTATCGTCGGATTGTTACTCAAAGCCTCTGGCCAGAGCATCACATGTTCAAAGTATGAATCTCTCAGAAACATGAGAGTAACTAGAATCCGTTGGACGAGAAAGACATTACTTGGGGTAGGTGTGACGTAGTCAGCCTAGTGGGGACTGACACACATAGACCGTGTCCTGAACCAAGTGGGTGTAAGATGGTGAAGGGAATGGGGCACGATTCATTAGAGCTGCTGAAGGGTTTCAGAATAATTTCTGAGGTCAACCGTTGATCTTTCGATTAATTGGGGATCATGATGTACTACTAGGTGCCACTCATGATCATTCTATAATTGATGAATTATAGACGGCCAACATAAATCGAAAGCCTATTTAGTCACACGCACTACGAGTAATCCGAGGGATTTAAAACGAGTTGAAAATTAGATTTTTCGATCAAGAGAAATAAGTCGAATCTGAATTTATCAGAGGCGCACCGGAAGCTTAAAATGGCTAAGTCTTTTGAAGGCTTATTGGACGAATTAAATGAGTTTAATTCGCAAGGGTTTGGCTTGGTGTGGCCGGCCAAAGAGGGTGCCCACCCTCTTTAGTTTGACCGGCCACAATAAAGGAGGGAAACCAATTTATTTGGTTTAAATTATAAAATAAATCGAGCGTGATTTGTTTTATAAAATTATGGAGAAAGAAATTTATATAAAGAAATTTACATAAAGAAATTTATAGAAATTTATTCTTTTTATGGAAATTAAAATGAACCATGCATTGGTTTATTTTATTTTATAAAATCAATTATGAATTGATTTTTCCATGATAAGAAAAATTTATATAATAAATTTATTCTTTTTATGGAAATTAAAATGATCCATGGATTTGTTTATTTTATTTTATAAAATCAATTATGAATTGATTTTTCTATGATAAGAAAAATTTATATAATAAATTTATTCTTTTTATGGAATTTAAAATAAACCATGGATTGGTTTATTTTATTTTATAAAATCAATTATGAATTGATTTTTCCATAATAAGAAAAATTTATATAATAAATTTCTTATAAAATTTTATTCCATAATAAAAGGGGAGACATGATTGTTTTTATTATAAATTATATTATAATAAAAACTTGGCATAACGGAATAATTCATAGAAAAATTTATAAGATAAATTTCTTATGAAAAATTCCATTAAGAGGAGACTTGGCGATTAAGAGGCCACTATATAAAGGTACCAAGGCAAGGCTTGGAAATTAATTCAAGAGATTAAGGATTCTTGCCTAGCCTCTCTTCCTCTCCTTCTCTCCCTCTCCCTCTCCAAGTGGGCGCCGGCCATAGAGGTTACTCTTAGGGTTGCCGCGAGCCAACTCCACCAAGAAGGCGCCGAAGAAGAAGAAGAAGCGGATCGCGACTCCTTCCTTCCTTTCCCTGGAATCTTGATTCCGTTACTTGGTGGTTAGTTTCCATCTCTCTCTCTTGATATTCTTGTCGTGCCTTTGGAGAATCTAGTAGTTCTTGTCGGCACAAAACTCGTGGCTTTGCGAAGTCATCCCGAAGAGAACTCGGCGTGGACGCGAATAGAGGCGGAGCTTCCAAGGGACGCTACGGTTGGATCTCGTCCCTTACTTCGAGTTACGCGAGGTATTAAGTAAATTAGTTTACTTTCTGCAAAATTTTAATTTATGATCATGTCCACACATCATAAGGTTGCATGCTAGATACGTGGTTAAAAATAATTTGAGAAATTATTTATGCTTATTCTTCCGCTACACGTAATTATTTTTATAAAATTACGAACCCGTATCCATGTCAACATGCACCCGGTCCCAACATATATAACCTCGGCTTTTGGTCCTACTCAATGTACTCAAAGCACACTAGTGTAATTCTATGGTCAATACCAACCACACCAAATTACACTACAACCATTCTGATGGGTTTGTTAGTAGGAGCCCTAGAGCCAATTATGTCATGATTGACTAGGGACATTTTGTATCATATTCTATTATTAATAAAGGCATGTTTGGTTATTATACTTACTTTGTATTCTGTGCCGAATGACTAAGTATGATAATGTCTGTGTGTAGCAGGTTCTTATCAACATTATATCGATTGGTTGAATCGATAGTGAGATAATGTAGAGAACACTACACTAAATCATTCCTAGTCGAGCATTAATATTCAGGGTCAATATTAATGCATGGAGACTAGCATGTAGGTCAACTGATGACTTGAGCTCACAAGTCATGGATATATGATATCAAGTTGACACATGGGTATACATTGGAGAATGTGTACTGAATGACCCGCCATGAGAAAGTTTCATGGATTGTCATATGAGTGTCATAGACTTTCTCATGTGACTATTGGTATGAATTGTCCTTAGACCTGAAGTCACTACGGTTCTCTACATAAGGAGTTATGTACTTTGGTATCGTCAAACGTCACCCATAACAAGGTGGACTATAAAGGCGATCACTGGGTATGTAATGAATTATGCGGAGGGATGTAAGTTATGTAGATGGGATCTATCCCTCCCATATGACGGGAGTGATATCTGTGGGCCCCTAGAGCGAGTAGGACTATTGAAACACATGGTCATGCTCAAATGAGTCAATATGAGATATTGAACTCATTTGTTTGAGTGAGTCTACTCGGGGATCAAGATACACAAGATTGATTGAGGATGACACGGTCTATGCCTCATTGGTCAATCTAGATATCAAGGATAGAAGGACAAGGTCATACATTATGATAGTCACGGAGGTTTAGTCAGATCTCGACTTTTCTTGTTACTTGGGTAGCAATGATACATTGCTAGATGTCGCTCATTGTTTATGTGTCTAAAGTGGTTAGGCGTATTGCCAACGTCACGAGAACCTATTGGGTCACACACAAAGGACACAATGCTTCGGGAAAGTTGATCGGCAGATCTGAGCCCGAGTTGGGGACTCGGGAGACCTGAGCCCGAGTTGGGAACTTGGGAGACCTGAGCCCGAGTTGGGAACTCGGGAGGTCAGTTCGGGGGGACTCGAGTTGGGAACTCGAGAGAGGCCGAGTCGGAGCTCGGCGGACCGAGTCGGAGCTCGGCGGACCGAGTCGGAGCTCGGCGGACCGAGTCGGAGCTCGGCGGACCGAGTCGGAGCTCGGCGGACCGAGTCGGAGCTCGGCGGACCGAGTCGGAGCTCGGCGGACCGAGTCAGAGCTCGGTTGACCGAGTCGGAGCTCGGCGGACCGAGTCGGAGCTCGGCGGACTGGGTCGGAGCTCGACAGACTGGGTCGGGAACTCGCCACTCGGGAGACTTGGTCGGGAGACTGAGTCGGAAGCCCGAGAGGCCCGGTCGGGGTTGCATGAAGGAAAGAGAAAAGTCTCTCTTCATTGGATGGAAAGATTCTTTTCTTGCATTGGAAATGATAAAAAGCCACATGAAAAGATGTGCTCTTTATTGGGAAGCCAAAGAGACACAAACCTGTTCATATTCATGGGATGATTATAAAAGAGGGCCTTGTGACTTTGGATGAGGTCTTCTTCTTGCCTTAGCTTTTCCCCTTCCCTTCCTCACTTCTTCCTCTCCTCCACTCTTGACTGAAACCTTACTGTAAGGTTCTTGGTGTTTTCGAGCTACCTCAAGTTGCTAGCACAACTAAGGTAGTTCTCCCAAAGTTGAGAGATTGTGTCCATGTGGATACGAATAGAGGCACGGACGTTTGAACGTGCAAGAGATCCGGCGCATCTTGGACGAGCGGGATAACCAAAAGGCATGCTTCAAAGGTATAAACAGTAGATAAATCTATTAGATAGATAGCTTTGTACGAGTTTTCTTTCACATGAATCGCTCGTGGGTTCTTGTTTCCGCTGCGTTTTTATTATTTTGTGCCGGGAGAACCCAACAGGGTTGTCCAATTCCATCTCGGTTGAGAGCCTCTTACTTATACTAAGCAAAGAACTGATAACATGATCTTCCATGTGACACCACACACCATGTTATCTACAATGCAAAATAATTGGACTTAAGATATGTACTAATATAAACAGGCACCTAGTATAGTTGTGATTCTCTTATCAAAATGAAGATGTTCATATATATAAAAGAAGCATGTCTTTCTGTGTACACATCTTGCAATCTCCCAGTTATAATCAAAGACTTTGCTATTCTCAAAATGTCATACATCTGACTCCCTGATCATTCACATGCCTAAAGCTCTCGCTATCAAGGCCTTCAGTAAAAAGATCTCCCAGGTTGTCCTTTGATGTTATCTAAGCAACAACAGCTTTTCCTCTCCTGGGTGGTACTTGCACTCAATGTGTTTACTCACCTAATGGGTTCGTGATTCCTTTGAGTTTGCAACTGCACCATTGTTTATCACAACAAAATGTGAAAGCTTTGAGCAAACCAGGAATCACATTGAAGTTCATCTTGAGGTTCCTAAACCATGTAGCTCTCCTGGCTGCCTCAGAGGCTGCCATATACTCAGCTTCCATGGTGGAGTCCATCATGCAGCTGCTACGGGACACTCCTCCAAACTATGGTTCTACCTCCTAAAAGTAAACACAAAACCCCGAGGAATACTTATATTTTCCCCTATCCGACTAGAAGTCTATATCCATATAACCCATAGGGAATTGGTTTGTCCGGTAAATCAGCTTATAATCCTTAGTCCTTCTCAGGCACTAATATAAGCTTTTACCGCAATCCAATTTCCTTGACCTGGGTTACTCTAATATCTGCTAACCATGCCCACGGCAAAACAGATATCCGGTCTCGTTTTTAGTATACATGAGGCTTCCTATAGCCGATGCTAAAGGAACCACCATTTCCTGCTCTATCTCCTTTGATAATCTAAACATATCTCCTTAGATAGAGTAGTTCCACAGTTAAAAAGTTCAAAACCTTTCTTGGAGGTTTTCATGCTAAAATGAGTTAAGATAGTGTCATTGTATAAAGCTTGGGATAACACAACATCCATCTCTGGTGATCCATTAGAATTTTGATCGCCATGGATGTGCCCTGCTTCTCCTAAGTCCTTCATATCAACTGTTTGGACAATCACACCCTTACGTCTGATAATACTTTGTCATTGTTACCAACTAACAAAATATTATCCACGTATAGTACAAGAATACCACTACGTTTCCGTCACATTTCTTACATACACAAATCTCATTCATCCTTTGAATAAATCCATATGACTGGATTATCTCTTCAAAGAGGATGTTCCTCGTTATAGGTCCAGGGATCTTGATTCTTGGTCGCTAGGGACCGAGTCCGAAGACTCACCCAAGAACATGAATCCTTCTGGTTGACTAACAACCGTCCCACTATGACAAGGCACCACCTGTGTATTTTCTGTGACACGAGGTGTAGTGACATATGATATATCTTCTTGTACAGTTGGTACTAATGTCGGAACATCTCCTCTTAATTTTTCATGAACTAGTCTACTAATGGGCTTGTGGTTCATCGCACAGTCTTTTTCTAAGAATATGGTATTCGTGCCAACGATTACCCTCTGATCCTTAGGACTATAGAACCACCTTTCATTCCTCTAGGATAGCCTACGAACAAGTGCATGAGATTCCATCTTATCAGTATCCCCTCTCAGAACATGTACTGAGCTACCCCAAATCTGAATATGTCTTAGACTAGGCTTTCGCCCAGTCCGCACTTCTATGGGAGTAGAAGGCACCTGTAACACCCGTAAAATCCTCTCAATATTTTTCTTTAAAATATTGATCATGCCCATATGGACTCTTGAGTAACATATGACATCTAGCATGAACCTTAGCATATTTTCTTATATGGATTAAAAGCTAAGTAATAATGGGCCTTACATGGGCCCTTCTACTATCATGACTATTAGTAGACCTTGGGTAGAATTGGTAGCATGAATAGAAATGGGCTCCAATTAGGAATATTAGCATAACTCTTAGTCGGCTCTTATATAAGCCTTACCAAAAATAAGAGTAAATACAATAAAAAGAAGTGCATGCACCAAGGATTGGACCTTGGACCTAGAATAGAGGCAAAGCCTCATCATGCATGTGTTAGTGATATGAGAGAAGTGTCCTAAGGCAATCGCCTTATGATGTAAAATTTTATATTAATAAATGATAATTCACTATTTGAGTATACATGTTTTGTGTATTTGATTGGGATCTTAAACTCATCTACTGAATGTCCGCAATACAACTCACAGCATAAGAGAATTTGTGATGGGATCACAACTAGTGATTATCTCTAATGTGCAATTGTGAAGTATTGAAATTATCCCTAGTCGATGAATTGATAAAAACGGACACTATCAATTCTGTTGAGACTAGCATGGGTTATTCTCTAATCAGCTGATTCTCACTGGCTGGTGACATTGGGATGTCCGGAGATAAACATGGATGCTAGTTAAGGGAACTAGTTCATTGGAGTGACTAGCTGTAAGACTTCATATGGGAATCTACATGTAGATATGTCAATGAAGTTCTTACTGCGGCTTAAGTGCGATGTTCCTTTGACTTGCGGTGTTCAAGTCATCTTGGTCATGGAGACTTATACTTTAACATCTTAAGCAAACATCTCCAAGGAGGTGTGGACCCAGGATGATTGGGTATAAGCCGAAGTGCCCGAAGATGTTTGAACAGCCTACAAAGGATTCACCACTCCTTGCGAGGAGATGTATACTCAGGCCTATCGTCGGATTGTTACTCAAAACCTCTGGCCAGAGTACATCATGTTTAGAGTGCGAGTCTCTAAAATACATGAGAGTAATTAGAAATCCAAAGGACGAGAAAGACACTACTTGGGCTAGGTGTGACGTAGTCATCCTAGTGGGGACTGACACCATAGACCGTGTCCTGAACCAAGCGGGTATAAGGTGGTGAAGGGAATGAGGCACGGTTCATTAGAGCTACTGAAGGGTTTCAGAATAATTTCTTCTGAGGTCAAACCGTTGATCTTTCGATTAATTGGGAATCATGATGTATTACTAGGTGCCACTCATAATCGTTCTATAATTAATGGGTTAATTATAGACGGCCAACATAAATCGAAAACCTATTTAGTCACACGCAATATGAGTAATCCGAGGGATTTAAAACGAGTTGAAAATTGGATTTTCCGATCAAGAGAAATAAGTCGAATCTGAATTTATCAGAGGCGCGATGGAAGCTAAAAATGGCTAAGTCTTTTGAAGGCTTTTTGGGCGAATTAAATGAGTTTAATTCGCGGTGGTTCGGGTTGGTTTGGCCGGCCAAAGGGGGTGCCAAACCCCCCTTGGGTGGGTGGCCGGCCACAATAGAGGAGAAAAACCAATTTAATTGGTTTAATTAATAAAATAAATCTAGTGCGATTTATTTTATAAATTATGGATAAATAAATTTGTATAAAGAAATTTATATAAATAAATTTGTAGAAATTTATTCTTTTTTATGGAAGTTAAAATAATCCATGAATTGGTTTATTTTAATTTTATAAAATCAATTATGAATTGATTTTTTCATAATAAGAAAGTTTATAAATTTCTTATAAAATTTATTCCATAATTTAAAAGAGAAGAAGAATTTATTTTATTATAAATTAGTTATAATAAGACTCGGCTTAAACGGAATAATTAATAAGAATTTATAAGATAAATTTCTTATAACTAATTCCGTTAATTCCGTTAAGAGGGAGACTTAGCAAAGGAGTTGCTACTATATAAAGGAACTAAAGGCTAGCCCTTATTATGAATTACTAATAGAGATTAGTAACTTCCTCTCTCCCTCTCTCTCTTATTCTCTCTTCTCTTCTTCCCTCTCCCAAGCTAGGACCGGCGCCCTTCTTGTGCTTTAGGGCCGGCGCCTCCCTTTCCCACCCTAGGGCCGGCGCACCCTAGGGTTGCCGTGGACCAAGAACACCAAGGAGAAGCCAAGAAGAAGAAGAAGAAGCGAATAGCGACTCGTCTTTTCCCGGAATTCCGATTCCGTTTTCTTGTTGGTACGTTTCCATTATTTTCTCTTGTTCTTCTAGTTGTGCCTATAGAGAATCTAGTAGTTCTCGTCGGCACAAAACTCGTGACTTTGCGAAGTCATCCCGAAGAGAACTCGACGTGGACGCGAATAGAGGCGGAGCTTCCAAGGGACGCTACGGTTGGATCTCGTCCCTTAATTCGAGTTACGAGAGGTATAATGTAAATTAGTTTACTTTTCCGCAAAGTTTTATTTTATGATTATGTCAACACACTATAAGGTTGCATGTTAGATACGAAGTTAAAATAATTTAGGAAATTATTTTATGCAAATTCTTCCGCTGCACGTAAAAATTTAAAATTTTACTAACTCGTATCCTTGTCGACATACACCCGGTCCCAACAGTGGTCTCAGAGCCGGTTAGTGTTCGACTTAATCATATAATTGTTTTGTGAAAAACTTTGTCATGATCTCAATTTCGGAAAAAATTTTCAATTATGGAAACTTTCAAATTATAATAAATTTTAGATTTAGGAATTTCTAAGTTTGGAAATCCTCATGAAATTTTGCAAACTTTTGAAATATCCTAGTTTCTAAATTTTTATAATAATTGTGAAAACTTCCCATCTTTGGAAACTTTCCAATTTTAGAAATATTTCTATTTTAGAAAATTTTCAATTTTGGAAATATGTAAGTTTTCTTTGTACCAGAAACTTACAATTATTCTGAAAACCAATTTTTGAAATCTCGCAATTTTGGGCACTTTCTTTTAAAGAAAGTCTAGACAAATTCATGGACAGTTAATTGACAATTAAATTTGAATTGGTTTTTTAAATTGACAACAAAATTCTTTATTTTAGATTGAGCCTCGGGGAGCCGTCCAATTTAAAGTTAGTTGTTGTAATTTAATTTCCCAATTTTATTTGAAATTGTCATGATCGATTTGGATTGAGCCTCGGGGAGCCGTCCAATTAGATTTACAACACATTACTTTTCTTTGGGTATCTGAGCCTCGGGGAGCCACCCTTAGAAAATGATTTGCTGTAATTAATTAAATCCATGAATAAAATATGTTTAAGAGGTGATGCTCTTACATATTGTTGTCTCCAAAATTAATTAGGAAAATGGTTTCCTATAGAGTTTTCTTAAATGAGATTTTCATGAAAATAATATGTAGTTGAATTAAGGGATTTGTCTCTTAATTTAATAAGATTTGATTTAGAGAAATCAAAGTCTTGAACATATTATTTCCGAAATTAATTATGACAATTTAGGAAATTGTTTCCCAAAACAATTCCTTTATTTAAGTATGAAATTGGAATTAGGAAATCCGGTTCCTAATTCAATTAATGAGACTTGATAACTTAAGTCACATACATATTTAATTAAGGAAATCGTTAGTCATGACATAATGTCATGAATGTGCTTAGAAAAGATGAGACCCAAAACCCCTTTCAAAATATTAAGGCCAACACCTTCCATTAATATGGTTAGAATCGGAGTTTTGTTTCTCGATTGGGTTGATGGACACATCCATGCCCGACTTGAACCTCAACATGTTCAAATCATGGAATTAGTTTATGAATAATATAGTTGGAGTCAGAGGTCAATCCTTAGTTTTGGTTGTTGGACACATCCAAGCCTGACTAAGCGGTTGAATGAGCGCCAACCATATTAAAACTATTTCTTGATTAATGGGTCAGCCTTAAGCTTGGAGCATCGATTTGTTGTGCCACAGCCAAGGTCGATGTGAAGAGAGGTGCAGTTGGGTGCTATGTATAATGATGCATACTTGTTAATGAGTTAACAACCCATTGATTTATGTAAACATTCAATTAGTTGATAGCATAAAGTGATAGTTACATATATGTGATGTGTAATCGGTATAATTACCTACCTTCATAGCTAAGAAAAACTTGATGGCCACAGCCATGGTGGTTCTTACCTATGGTTGGATATCAACCTATTTGGAGATGTTCCTACGATCTCCCGAATTGATAATAAGGGTTATTCAATTTGAAAAATAAATAGGATTTCAATTTATGTATATTGATACATTCTTTATCAATCTTCTCACATAATCTCAATTTGTATTTCTAGGATAATCACTCGATCATGTCTTCTCTGAATCTGCGTTCCATTTTGGACACCAATAAACTAACTTGGCCAAACTTCATGGACTGGCTTCGAAACCTGAGGATAGTCCTCAAGGCAGAGAAGCTTGCCTATGTCCTTGAAGATCAACTTCCCAACCATCCTCCAGAGGGTGCAACTCCAGAACAATTAGTGGCCCATCAGAAACATGTGACTGATTCTGAACTTGCGAGTTGCATTATGCTAGCCTCTATGGTACCTGAGCTGCAAAAGCAGCATGAGCATATGGATGCTTATACCATCATCTTCCATCTTCATGAGTTGTTTGAAGAGCAGGCGAGATCCGAAAGGTTCGAAGTCTCCAGACTCCTCTTCACCACTAAGATGCAGGAAGACACTTCTACCTCGCAGTTTGTGTTAAAGATGTTGGGGTACATTGAGCGACTGAGCGCACTCGGTTTTGCATTGGATCATGAACTAAGTATTGACTTAATTCTGAGTTGTTTGCCCAAGAGTTATTCACAATTTGTGAGGAACTATCGGATGAACAAACTAGAGACAACCATTCCTGAGTTGCTCAACCTGCTGAAGACTGTAGAGCCTTCTGTAAAGCCAGATCAAAAAGCAGTACTGTTAGTTGGTTCCTCGAAGAAAGGTTCTAAGAAGAAGGCCAAAGAACAGAACAAAGGGAAGAAGAAAAAGGCTAAAAAGACTGAAAAGAAACCAAAAGGAACTTGCCATCACTGCGGCAAGGAAGGTCACTGGCGAAGAAACTGCAAGGTTTATCTTGAGTCCTTGAAGAAGAAGGCATCCGATGCCCCATCCTCTTCAGGTATCTTCGTTATTGAATGTCACTCTATTTCCTCAGATACCTGGGTACTTGATACTGGGTGTAGCTCACATATATGTAATGACATACAGGGGCTAAGGAATAGAAGAGGACTCGTCAAGGGAGAAGCGAATTTGCAGGTTGGAAATGGAGCAAGGATTGCTGCTATTGCCATCGGAACATATTTGCTAAAGCTCCCAACTGGACGTATCTTAGAACTGGATAATTGTTATTTCGTTCCTTCGTTAATAAAGAACATTGTATCTATTTCATGTTTGAATGAAAAAGGTTATCATTTGACTTTTAGTAACAATTGTTGTTACATAACTTTAAATGGCGTTCTTTATGGGAATGGAACATTGTGCAATGGTATCTACACGTTAGATTTATCCAGTGACGTTTTCAATATCGAAGTTAGCAACAAACGTGCTCGAATAGATAATCGAATAGACTCCTACACGTGGCACTGTCGTCTTGGCCACATAAGTAAGAAATGCGTGACCGAATTACACCGATGTGGAATTTTAGAATCATTTGAACTCGGTTCATTTGATACATGCGAATCGTGCTTAAAAGGCAAGATGACCAAATTACCCTTTCCCGGAAAAGGTAATCCAGTGGGAGAGTTGCTTGGTCTAATACATACCGATGTATGTGGACCAATGTCAACTCCTGCACAAGGAGGCTATAGCTACTTCATCACCTTTATCAATGATCACTCACGATTCGGGTATGTGTTCTTGATGAAACACAAATCTGAAGCTTTTGATAAATTCAAAGAGTTCAGAAATGAAGTAGAGAAACAACTTGGCAAAAGTATTAAAATACTTCAATCCGATCGGGGTGGTGAATACTTAAGTCAGGAGTTTCAAGATTATCTAAGAGACAATGGGATATTATCCCAATGGACTCCGCCATATACACCACAGCATAATGGTGTATCTGAGAGGCGCAACCGAACCTTGATGGACATGGTTAGGTCTATGATGAATCATGCAACTCTTCCAAAATCCTTTTGGGGCTATGCACTAAAGACAGCTGTTTACTTGCTAAACAGAGTCCCGACCAAGGTAGTCTCTACTGTTGGATCGAGAAATGCGAGAGAGGGGGGGGTGAATGTCGCAAATCGTTCGGATTTAAAAGAAGAGTAAGTACGCAGCGGAAATAAGACACAAAAAGTAACACAACGCTAACAAGGTCCTTTTACTTGGTTCGGAGCCTGGGTCGACTCCTACTCCAAGGCCCACGGTCGTTGACCGTTTACTTTGGGCAATTCTATAATGCGTAGAATAAGTACAGAAGAGAAATACAAATTGCAATAAGAGATATAACACTTCTGTATTTACCAACTCCCGGGGTAGGCTCGAGTTTCAGTGCAGCGGGAGGTCGACGGCGCTTCGGACATGAGTTGAGAAGTACCTGGAGCAGAGCACGGTCGTCGGAGCGTTTGGATGCGTTGAATGAAAGTTGTAGAGCGTGGAAGCGTCGCAGTAATTGATGCTCTGAAGAAGGAGGTCGAGGGCCCTTTATATAGGGCCTGGGGGCGCCCTGGTTGACGGGGGCGCCCCCCACGTGGCAGCAGATCCGGCTGTAGCTCGGTCACTGTCTGATCCCATTATCCTCGGGATCCGGTTTGACCGGGGCGCCCATAGGACTCGGGGCGCCCGGATTGACCGATCAAAGCTTCATCTCTTCGGCTTCGCAGGGATGCGCTTCGGCAGCTGGCAGTGGGGGCGCCCGTGACACGCGGGGCGCCCGCGACAAGCGGGCGAAGCGCGTCGAGGTTGTTACAGACTTTGGGTTGACCTTGGGGGCGCCCTGGTCGTCCGGGGCGCCCTACTCAGCTTCTGCCTCACTCCTTCGAGGTTCTCTGAGCTGCAGATACTCAGTCCTTCGATCCTGCATCCAGGGTTAGTCAAATAACAATTATATTATTATTTTATACAGCCTTAGCTGTCTTGGTTCTGACTTTGATCTCCAAAATGGAGCCCTAGGTCGAACCGACGCCTAATGTTCCCTCAAGGGGAACGCGTCCTCACCTACTCCTCTCGGGAGAGTTTACCTGGTGCCAACCGGATCCTCCAGTTGGACTTTTGCCCGGCAGTCCTTCGCCAGGTCGTGAGTTACCAAGCAGCCCTTCGCTTGGTGCCTAGCTGCCCTTCGCTAGGTCTTTTCTTATGGCAGTCCTTCGCCAGCCTAGCAGTCCTTCTCTAGGGCTTTAGCATTCTGGCGGTCCTTTGCCAGTGCCTAGCAGTCCTTTGCTAGGGCTTCTCCTGTCTGGCAGTCCTTCGCCAGTGCCTAGCCTTCCTTCGCTAGGGCTTTTCCTGTACACTCAAGAAGCTTATTAGACAACAACTAACCCTTAACTTTTGAACCCTTTTGCCAATATCAAAACACAGGTTTGACTTGGGTGCATTCTGCACCAACAATCTCCCCCTTTTTGATATATGGCAACCTAGTTCAAAAAGTTAAGGAAAAAATGTTGAAATTGAAATCCTAAGTTAGATTCCCTCCCCCTGGAAGAAATCTCCCCCTAGGTTTTTCAAAAAATGGGTGGTGTGAGTTAAGTACTTAGAAGATTTCAAGTTTTGAAAAATTTCAGACTTAGAAAATTTTCAGTTTGGAAAAAATTTTCAGACTTAGAAAATTTTCAGTTTGGAAAATTTCAGACTTAGAAAAATTTTCAGTTTTGGAAAAATTTCAAGCACTATGTTAAGCTTAAGCACAATTTCAAAACATATAGTTCAGAGTTGGAAAATTTTTAAAGAGAATTTTAAAACCTTTAAGCTTAACAATAATTTTAAGCAAAAACATTAAGTTTTAAAATAATTCAGAGTTTAGAAATAAAACTAACTTTGATTTACCAATTTTATTTTTTCAGTTCAACTTTTTGAAGAAGACGATGGGAAAAATTTTAAAAAAAATTTTTGTTCCCTGTTTCCTTTCCAACTCTCCCCCTTTGACATATATAAAAAAAATGCAGAAAAAAATTTTTGCAATAATTAAAGCATTTGCTGTACTGAATCAAGCTGGAACCTAAGTCTGGTTAGATCTTTAGGGACGTGTCTAACCCAATTAGCTACTTACTAACTGTTATAAACAGTAGTTTTCGCTAGGGTTAGTCAAGTTAAGTGCATTGTTCAAGTTAGATTGTCTAAACTTGATACTTAACTTGATTGCTGTTCAGTTTGTATTTAGTGCCCCAACTACTACAGATGCACTGACTTAAAGCATCTTGAGTTAAGGCAAAGACCTAAGCATCTCAACCCTTTCTAGGTTGTCACTCAAAGTACCCTAAGGTGCTTGTGAGATGCTGGCTTCTAGATCTATAGGTGCATGCAATTCTAGGGTTAGAGCCTAGGCTAAGTCCATTTCGAAGAAAACCCTAGTTTTGAAGGGGGTAATTTTTGAGATAAAACTAAGTCAAAAAAAATTTAAAACCAAAGTAAAACAAAGAAAATATTTTAAAATGAATTAAAGCATTTTCATTTAAAGCAGAAACCAAAAAAATTGATTCTACTCTACTAAGTATAATCCTAACTTAATCAAGTCGGAAATAAACAAGCCAAGCTAAGATAAGCATAAGTCAAACAGAAGTCTAGTACAAGTCAACAGAAGTCAACCCTACTCAGTAGGGATAGTCAAATAGGTACACGTCCAAGTCATCTAGGAAGAGGGACCAGGCTGATCAGGGGAGCCTGGATGCCAAGATCTAAACATGGTCATCATCTCCTGATACTGGGCGTTTCTTTCCTCCCTCTCTGCTGCAAACGCGCTCATATACTCGGTATAGTAGCCCTGTTGAGTTTCCAGCTGCTCAAGGTGGTAAGCCTCCGATTCTTCCCGGAGGGACTGAACCTGTGTCTCGAGGAGGGATACTCGCTCGTAGAGTGTCGGAGGATCGGGCTGAGCTAACTCTGCTGCTAAGTCGGCAACGTCGACCTCAACCTCCTCGTCGGCAATGTCCTGTGCGGCTGGTCGGCGTCTCCAAGTCAGAACCCCGGTGCCCGAGACATCTACACCGGCTAAAGAAAAGTTCCTATATCCTATCTCGTTGAAGTCGGTCATCGTGGTAATTTCGCTTTCAGTGATGTTTCGGCCGTGATGGTGGAGGATCGAGGTGATGACGTGGCAGAAGGGGGTGCGGACCCGTCCCTGAGTGGACACACTAGAGGCATGTAGGATACAGTGGAAGAGGTGAAGGCCTATATCTATGTCCAGATGGTGGATAAGGGCATAGAGGAGAAAGGTGTGAAAGGGTTTCATGGTGGCTATGTCCCTAGTGGACAGAGGAAGGATGCAACGGACAATCACTCTATAGAGAGCGTAGTCCTGAATCGGCAGTCGGGTGGAGTTGAACTGCCCTCCTGCAGGGTCCATTCCCTCCCTAAAGAAATAGTTGTTATAAGGTGTTTCAGGTCAATATGAGAGTAGGGGGCATCGAAAGGTAGGTTCCTTGGAGGGTAGCAACAGAAGATGGACTGAGATTGTCGGAGTCCATGAAATCGGTTCAGTAGGGTAGGAGTGATGGTCAAGGGCATTCCTTGAACGGTAGTGACGAAGCTCAATTGGTCTTGCCTAACTATGTTGTTATAGAATTCTGCACATAAGGTGTTGTTGATCGGATGTGTGCAGAATACGAGGTTATCCAGTTGATAGTAGTTAATTGCGGACATTGCAACTGGACAGGATTGGGTAAAGAATTGACGGTTAAGGTAACTCGTCTTAATCGGAACGTAGGTGGTTCGGGCGAATTTATTACAAAGTTCTAGGTTTGGAAACCTAGGGTCGGGACTGGGCTCGTTACTGGGGTTCGACTGAACTGCTCGGCGTTTTCTAAGTGTAGAAGAATAAGTAATTAAGGATAAACCTTGGATTATAAGAAGAGACTTAAAGAGTAAAAAAATATGTGATTTAAGAAAAATTAATTGCACAACTAAATTTCATACCTTGGAGGCATGGTTGAGGCAAGGGTGGGCTTAGGTTCACTTGATCCACAAGAATGAGGCAAGGGGAAGAAGAAGTGTGAGATGTGGTGTGGGAGGAGAAGGAGACTCGGGTCCCTTTTATAGGGTTTTATGGGGGGGCGCCCGAAAGGTCACGGGCGCCCTGATCAAGGCTGGTCAACTGCAGCTTTTGCTGCTTTGACTGGCGTGGACGACAGTTTGTCGATGGGGGCGGCCGACAGATCACGGGCGCCCTGGTCAAAGGTAGTTGATTGCAGCCTTTTGGCTGCTTTAATCAGCGTGGGGGACAGAAGCGTATAGGAGCGCCCGACGGGTCACGGGCGCCCTTGTCAAGTCGGTCAAATGCAGCTTTTTCTGCTTTGACTGGAGCTGGTACGTTGTCAGTGTTGTCGGGGGCGCTCGACAGGTTACGGGCGCCCTCATGGACTGCTTTCAGCAGCCTTTGACCTTGTGCAGTTGGGGGCGCCCGGGACGGTCAGGGCCCTAGGTAGCAGCCTTTTGACTGTTTTAACAGGTTTGATTGTTTGACTTCTGTTTGACTGTGTTTGACCATGTTTGACTATGCTAACCACAGTTTGACCATGATTATGAAAGCACAAGCAAGGTGGTTTAATTTGAGCTTAATTTTCCTGTCTCACTGAATCTAGGGTCTTCAAACATGTTAACCTTAAGGTTTTTGTAAGACAGGTTTGAGGGAAAAATTTTTTTTTAAAAAGGAGTTTCAATTTACTTTGAAAAGTTATTTACTTTTGAAAACAGATTATTTAAACAAATAAGTTTACAAATTTTGAAAAATAGATTAAGTGATTTTTGAAAAAGAAATAAGTTTAAGAAGTAGCTATTTAGAAAACAGATTAAGAGTTTTTCGAAAAAGAGATAGGTTTTAAGAAATAGAAATTTTGAAAACAGATTAAGAGTTTTTCGAAAAAGAGATAGGTTTTAAGAAATAGAAATTTTGAAAACAGATTAGAATCTATAATTATTTGAAATTTGAGTTAGATTTGAATTTGACAAAAGATAATTTGAATTTGAATTTCAGAAATTGGCTTCCAGGTCTTGGCGAGCCACTAGGCCTTCTTTGGCCGTAGCCTTATGGGATCATCCACCCTTTCCTTGACAAAGCCTTTTAATGAAATTTCATTTTCAAATTAAATTAGGTCATTTTCTGGTCTAACTAGCTTGGGTCTTGGATCGGTAGCTTCGGTTGGTTTCACCAGTCTAAAGAGACCAAGTAGACTTGATCTTATTAGAGTTGGTTTCCCCAACGTACTATCATCTCACCTCCTCCCAATACTATGTTTTCAAATTTCAAGTAATTGAGTCCTTAAATCTAAGTATTCCTACATCTAAGCATGGCAAATTGCAAAATTAAATAAAATGCAATCAAGCAATTAAAAAAAATTATCTAATTATAAAAATTGTTTTGATTTTGGCTCCCCCTGGACTAAAGCCTCTGTATGGGTTAGGCAAGATGTGAATCTTGTCCTTGGGGATCCAAAATTGATTTGAACCAGTTGGTTTAGTCAGGCACAGTTTTGGCACCCATGCCTGAACCTTAGGTCTTGACTGGTTCAGTACAGCAAAGTAAGATCTTTGCCGAGATTTGGTTCTGTAGCCAAGTCCGGATCGGTTTAGAACAGACTTCTGTTTTCCAAGAATCATATCAAGATTCTTGGAACCAGAAGTGAATCGTTCTAAAGCTGTTTTAAGTCCTTAACTTGAGTTTTCAGGGAGGAATTCTCTGATTCAAGTTTTTCAACTTGATCAGGGGTTCCTTCCTGAATTTTCTCAGTTAAGGATTTAGACTCAGCTCCCTCTTTCAGGAGTTTTACTTCCTGTCGGAGGGACTCGATTCGGAGTTTGGCTTTCGCCAAATCTCGGGATAGATATGAGATAAGAGAATTTAATTGTAATTTTGAAAAACCCGTTACCCTTATTTCGCCGTCGTCGGAGAAGGTCAGCTTGCCGTCGTCCTGGTCCGAGTCTGAGTCAGTCTCGATTTGATCCGAAGCGGTCAGGGCTAGAAGATTGGACTGGGGGTGCTTCTTCTTCTTCTTCTGAGGAAGACTCGTCCCAGGTTGCTTGGAGTGCCATTTCTTTCTGGTCTTTTTGGACTCCTTTAGGCTTGGACATTCAGTCTTGTAGTGGCCCTTCTTCTTGCATTCGTAGCAGGTTACGTTGGGCTTGTGTCTGTCAGTTGCTGGTTCAGCTGGTTCATCCTTTCTTCGGCTTGTTCTCCGTGTGTTGGCTTGGTTCTTCAACTTTTTGTAGTAGCTTTGAGCTAGCCGGACCAGTTCAGATTGAGCTCCTTCTTGATCTTCTGTTTCTGAGTCTGAGGTAGACTCGGGTTCAACTTGAGTTTTCTTCTTAGCGTCCTTCCTGTTTTCCCTGCAAAGAAAGCTATACTTTTCTCGGCTAAATTGCAGTTAGTCTGTTCATGAAGTTCAAGTTCAGAAAATAACTCATCTAACTTAATTTTTGAAAGATCCCTAGAGACCTTGTATGCATCTACCATAGATGCCCACAAGGTGGTCCTAGGGAACGCGTTTAGAGCATACCTTATAAGATCACGGTTTTGAACCTTGTGACCTATTGCGTGAAGACCGTTCATCAATTCCTGGATTCTGGAATGGAGCTGGGCTGCTGTCTCGTTATCTGCCATCTTGATGGTGAAGAGCTTGTTCAGTAGCAGATCCCGTTTGCTGATCCTCGTATCTGAAGTTCCTTCGTGGAGCTCGATCAGTTTAGCCCATAGCTCCTTGGCACTGTTGAAGGGGCCTACGCGGTTCAGCTCCTCTTTCGTTAGTCCGCATTGGAGGGTCTGAGTTGCTTTGGCGTCAGCTTCGATTTTGCGTTTAAGGGCAGTGTCCCACTCTGAGTAGTTTTGCGGTACGCCTTCAGCATTTGTGGGAATCATCAGTCCAGACTGGATGATTATCCACATATCCACCTGAGTTTTCAGGTGGACCTCCATTCGACTTTTCCAGTAAGGAAAGT
>JAGFNQ010009769.1:0-51311 GCA_024364735.1 Boesenbergia rotunda | reverse complement strand
CATGATTGATTTTATAAAATAAACCAATCCATGTTCATTTTAATTTCCATGAAAAATAAACCAAACCTTGGTTTATTATATAAAAATTTATATCAGCCATAATTTTATAAAACAAACCACACATGGTTTATTTTATAAATTGAACCAAACACATGGTTCTCTCCCTTTGTTATAGTCGGCCAAGCAAAGAGGATGGAGGCCCTCTTTGGCCGGCCCATCCAATCCAAGCCCCAATGAATTAAACTTATTTAAGTCATCTATTAAGTCTTCAAAAGACTTAGCTATTTTACGCTTCCGATGCGTCTCTAAAAAATTCAGATTCTACTTATCGTTTGGCTCAACCTAACTTAATCTCTCTTGATTGGAAAATCTAATTTTCAACTCGTTTTAAATCCCTCGGATTACTCGTAGTGCGTGTGACTAAATAGGCTTTCGATTTATGTTGGTCGTCTATAATTAATCAATTAATTATAGAACGATCATGAGTGGCACCTAGTAGTACATCATGATCCCCAAATAATCGAAAGATCAACGGTTTACCTCAGAAACAATTCTGAAACCCTTCAGCAGATATAATGAATCATTCCCCATTCCCTTCACCATCTTATACCCACTTGGTTCAGGACATGGTCTATGTGTGTCAGTCCCCACTAGGCTGACTACGTCACACCTAGCCCAAGTAACGTTTTCTCGTCCTACGGATTCTAATTACTCTCATGTATTTATGAGATTCATACTCTGAACATGTCATGTTCTGGCCAGAGGCTTCGAGTAACAATCCGACGATAGGCCTCGGGTATACATCTCCTCGCAAGGAGTGGTGAATCCTTTGTAGGCTGTTCAAACATCTTCGGGCACTTCGGCTTATACCCAATCATCCTGGGTCCACACCTCCTTGGAGATGCTTGCTTAAGATGTCAAAGTATAAGTCTCCATGACCAAGATGAATTGAACACCGCAAGTCAAAGGAACATCGCACTTAAGCTGCAGTAAGAACTTCACTGACATATCTATATGTAGACTACCATATGAAGTTTTACAGCCAGTCACTCCAATGAACTAGTTCCCTTAACTAGCATTCATGTTTATCTCCGGACATCTCAATGTCACTAGCCTGTGAGAATCAGCTGATTAGAGAATAACCCATGCTAGTCTCAACAGAATTGATAGTGTCTGTATTTATCAATTCATCGACTAAGGACAATTTCAATACTTCACAATTGCACATGTAGAGATAATCACTAGTTGTGAATTCATCACAAATTCTCTCATGCTGTGAATTGTATTGCGGACATTCAGTAACTAAGTTTAAGATCTCAATCAAATATATTAACATGTATACTTAAATAATGAATATTCATTTATTAAAATAAATGATTACAATCATAAGGCGATTGCCTTAGGGCACTTCTCTCATATCACTAACAGTTCGGTGAAGAGCGACCTGGCTCTGATACTAATTGTTAGGACTAAAAGAAATTTAGATATCTCCATAATGGTATGATATTATCCATTTTGGGACTAAGGCCTCATGGTTTTGCTCTTGGGCCCTCTCAAAAGGTCTCATGCCATTGGAGATATCTTTTTTCCTTATAAGCCTATGATTTTTTTCATTTATTTTTGATGTGGGACTATATTTGCAACCTTGCAACCCCAACAAATCGTGTACAAGAATCTAGGTTCAGTGGCATTTGGCAATAATACCACACTTAAGGTAATTTGTTTAGGTAATATTGAACTAAACTATGATTTCATTATTAAGAAGGTGTTATTGGTTGATAATTTTAAATTTAACTTACTTAGCATTAGTCAACTATGTGATATTGGATATGTAGTTACCTTCACTAACTTAGATTGCCTTATTAGGAGCTTACAAGACCCAGAAATAACCCTTAAGGGAATTAGGAAAAATAATGTTTACACTATTAACCTACCATTCACACCTAAGTGTTTTCTAACCCAACTAAAAGAAACTAATTTATGGCATAGAAGACTAGGTCACACTCATACAAAATTAATTTCAAAACTAAGCCAAAATGGACTAGTTAAGGGTATCCCTAAACATAGAAACTCTGAAAATTCAATCTGTAACCCATGTCAACAAGGAAAACAAATAAAATCAACCCACAAACCTATTCAGTCACACTTAACATAAGCTACACTTGAGCTCCTACACCTAGACCTATTTGATTCTCATGGGGCCAAGTCACTAAGCGAAAATCGATACTGCTTAGTAATTATTGATGATTTTTCTAGATTTACCTGGGTTAAATTTTTGAAAACCAAAGATGAAACGTTAGAAACATTTAACAATTTATGTATAATACTTGAAAATCAAAAAGATACAAACATGCAAAGAATTAGAAGTGACAGGGGGGAATTTGAAAACCAAAAATTTAATGAATTCTATAAAATGAATGGATATGTCCATGAATTTTTCTACCCTAAGAACCCCCCCCCCCAACAAAATGGGATAGTTTAAAGGAAAAATAGAACCTTCAAGAAGCTTCTAGGACCATGCTCAATGAATATAATTTATCTAATCAATTTTGGGCAGAGGCGATAAACACAGCTTGTACATTCAAAATAGGATTCTAATTAATAAAAGTCACAATAAAACGCCTTATGAAATCTATTACCAAGGCCTTGTATGGACTTAAACAAGCATCTAGAATCTGGTATGAAAGACTATCCAATTACTTAGTTTCTAAGGGGTTTAACCAAGGCCAAATTGATCCAACTCTGTTTGTTAGATCCTTAGAAAATGATATCTTCCTTGGCTAAATCTATGTAGACTATATAATTTTTGGCTCAACCAATACAAATTTCTTAAAAGAATTTATAAAATTAATGGAAAATAAATTTGAAATGAGCCTTGTAGGTAAACTAACCTTTTTCTTATGACTTCAAATTAAATAAACTAGAGATGGAAATTATATCCATCAATTTAAATATGCAAAAGAACTAATTAAAAAATTCAGAATGGAAAACTCTAAAGTCGTAAATACCCCTATTACAATAATCATTAAAATAGATAGTGACCCAGAAGGAAAACCAATGGACTTGAAGCATTTTAGAAGTGCTATAGGTAGCCTACTTTACCTAACTGCTAGTAGACCTGACATCTTATTTGCAGTAGGTATTTGTGCTAGGTACCAAACCTGTGCTAAGGAATCTCACCTAAGTGTTGTCAAGAGAATCTTTAGGTTCATTAAAGCCACCCTAAATGTAGAAATTTGGTATCCTAGAATTTCAAATTTTGACCTACTAGGCTACTTTGACTCATATTATATAGGGTGCAACTATATAGAAAAAGTACTAGTGGAAGTTGTCAAATGTTAGATTACAACTTAGTTAGTTGGTGTAGTAGAAAGCAACATTGTATTACATTATCCACAATTGAGGCTGAATATATAGCCCTAGGAGAATGTGTAGGTCAATTATTATGGATGATACATTCCCTTAAGGACTTCCATTTGACCTACATCAACACTAAAGTATATATTGATAATAGTAGTTTAATTAATCTTACAAAAAAATCATATTCACCATTCCAGAACTAAACATCTCACTTTATTGGGGATCATGCAGCTAGGGGCGAAATTGTACTTACACATTTAGATTCAAAATCTAATCTAGCTGATATTTTCACCAAACCACTACCTGAGTCTGAGTTTAGTTCAATAAGAAGGCAATTAGGAATGTGCTCAGTAGAATAGGATTAGTTTTCATTTATATATATATTTGGATTTCTATCATTTATTTTTAAAATCATTTTTAAGACTATTAACTGCTGTTCAAAAATCATATTTTTTAAATTTATATTGTTTAAAAATTTTATTTTTCGATTTAGTTTTTCAAAAAAAATAACCCCATTAAAACTAGGGATTTTCTTCGTTATGAACTTAACTTAGGGCTTAACCCTATTTGCATGTTCCTATAGATTTAGAAGTCAACATCTCACAAGCACATTAGGATACTTTGATTGATAACCTAGACTAGGTTGAGATGCTTAGGTCTATACCTTAATTCAAGATGCTTTAATTAAGTGCATCAAGACCAGTTGGGGCAATATATACAGTTGAACAACAATCAAGTTTAGAAAGTCTAACTTGATCATACTACATAACTTGACTAACCCAAGTAAAAGTTGTTGTTTTATAGTAGTTAGTCAGTAACAAACTGGGTTAGACAGGGACCCAAGGATGTATGATTTTATTTTTTTTTAAATTACTTAATTGCATGATTTTTTTCATGCTTGGACTCACTAGGAATGCCAACGTAGTTCAAATCTTGTTACTTGATTCAAAATACTTTTTAGATTTCATAAACTATTCTTTGCATATTAGTTGCTTTCTTTAAAAAAAAATTAACACTTGACATTTTTTTAAACTTTTGTCATAATTTTTCTTATGAGTTTTACAAAACTAATAGGCTTTGATACTCAATTTATCCCATAATCAAATTCTCTTTCAAAATATATTTTTCAAAAAGAATATCTACCATTTTTTGATATATGATAAAGGAGGAGAGTAGAAGGTGAAGTTAAAAATTAAATTTTTCCTTAAAATTTTTCCTTTTTCTCAAAGAAATTTTATTTTAGAAACTTTCAAAAGTATTTTTCTTTAACTTAAAGTTGTTATGGAACTTCTTTGTGATACTCAGAAGTATTTCAAAATACTTTTTCAAAATTGAACTTAGAATTATTTTTTAAATGAACCTTTCTACACTTGGAATTCTTTTCAAAAATTAGAAAAATATTTAAAATGGGAATTGCATGTTTTCAAAAGCATCAGGGGGAGGATTTCAAATCAAAGGAGAGCTTTATGCAATTTTCCAAGGTTTTTCAAAAATTAGAAATGTCCTAAAGCGGGGAAATTACTAATCAATGGGGAGAATGAAATGCATTTGTTTTATACTGGTAATGTCTTATCTTTCTAGTGCTTAATTATGGATTATTTCTTATTCATATTTTTTAACTTAACTTTTAAACTAGGTTGCCATAAATCAAAAAGGGGGAGTTTGTTGGTGCCGAAAGCACCAGATCAAACATGATTTTGATAATGGCAAGGGGTTCAAAGATAAGTTTATATTGTGATCTGATGATTTCACTAAGTATACAGGAAAGTCCTAGTTGAGCTAGGCACGAAGTCCTGACCTGCAAGGTTGAGCATGATGTCTTGGTCGAGGACTGGGTATAAAGACTTGACTGAGGGTTGGGCACAATGACCTGGTTTGAGGAATAAGGCAAGAAGACCTGGTCGGGGATTGGGCACTAAAGACCTGATCCGGAAGATCGGGCAGGAGACTTAGCCGAGTGAGGGCTATAGATAGTAGTAGAGACGGGTTGAGGTATGGACGTCTCAAGATCTAGGAGTCTCGGAGGCCGAGCAAAAGTCCAATCGGAAGAGCTAGTTGGCAAAAGGTAACTTCTCCAGAGTGGAGTAGGTGAGGACGTGTTCCCCGGAAGAGGAAACAGTAGGCGTCGGTTCGACCTAGGATTTCATTTTGAAATCCAAAGTCAGAACCAAGATAATTCTAGCTGTTATTCATGCATATTTATTATATTATATTATGTTCTTGGACTAACCCTGATTGTAGACTGAAAGGAGTTAGCTGCTACAATACTAGGCGCCTAAAAGGGTTCAGGCATTCGAGAACCCAGGTGCCTGAATAGTATTAGGTGCCCCAGAAGGGGTTCTTCAAGTAGCTGTGCCACATCAGCTCTTAGGTAGTCCTAGGCGCCCAAGAATGGAGATAAGCGTTGGTCGAGCTTGCGGATAAGGATGCGGCGATTTAGGGTGACGTGGTAGTATTGCCGATCTATTCTTCTTCCATTCTGGACACTGATTTTTGTAGTTCCCATGCTTGTAGCACTTCAAACACTAGATGTGGCTCTTGTCCTCTAGACTCTTCACGTTGGTACCTTCGTTACCGTCGACGGCGTCATCTGAATCTTACGAGTAGGACACTTATTTTTATAGTGTCCTCTCTCCCTACACTTAAAACAAGTTATATGAAATTTAAAATTTAACATAATTAAATTTACCTTTTTCACCTTTGTCTCTCTCTCAATTCCTGACCTTCTTACTCCATTGACGGTGAGTTTGATCAGAGCCTATTGCTCTGATACCAATTGTGGGATCAGTGGCATCAATAGAGTGGGGGAGTGAATATCGACTTTCGCTTTTTTGCCTTCTTGTCATTCGTTCGTTCGACTTACAATTAGAGTTGTCAGTATGCAGTAGAAATAATTAAAGTAAAAATAACAAAGAGACACACGAGATTTATTTACTTAGTTCTCAACCCCTCAAGGTCAGTACGTTCAAGGCGTATGTACTTAGAGTGAGTCCACTAATGATCTCCTTTCTGGAATTTTCAGAGGCGAAGAAAACCCATCTTACAGTTTGAGTAGTACAAACAAAAATAAATGAAATTAAGTAATGGCTGTAATAATAAAAGCAAACCAAAGAAAGCCGATCCTGGCCAATCTGGAAGTCCAAAGTTCAACGCACTTCCTCCTGGAGCCTCCTTGGTCATAAAGCTTTGCCTTAGCACTTTTGCTTCACAGAGAATAAGTAGTAAAATGATGGAATTGATGATTTGAATCCTCAGCTCGAATCCCTATATATATAAGTCACTCAAATGCCCGTATAACAATAGGAGTGCCCTCAATGTGATTCATATCTTATCAACTGGGTGCATGCATCGCAGGGGATAAGACCGGTGCAAAGGCTCTCGGGCGCCCAGGAGCCTTTAGGGCACCCTAGTGATGGGGGCGCCCGGGAGCTTCCAGGTGCATAGGAGTGGTCCCAGGCTGTAGTTTGCTTTCTGCTTTGCTTTTGATCTCCTTTCTTGCCTCTAGCTTCAGATGCCTGCAAGACAAGCAAACCCACAAAGTAAGCAAACATCCTAGCCCATCTTATGTATGTCTATCTGACCTATTTGGCTTTTCTTGGAGTCAACTCTCCATGATTTTACTACCTAAGGTCAACTCCTTAGGTTATTTGATTGCCTAGCTTCACTTACTAGGACTTTGCCTTGCCTGGCTTCACTCACCAAGACTTTTACCTAGCTTCACTCACCAAGATTTCGTGCCTGATCCTTGACCAGGACTTTGATGGCCAACCCTCACACAGGTCTTCGTGCCTAATTTCTCGAACCAGGACTTTGGTGCCTAACCCTAAGCTAGGTCTTCGTGCCCAATTCTCCGAACTAGGGCTTTGTGCCCAACTTTACCCACCAGGACATCGGTGCCTTGACAAAAACTTCTTTGTTAGTCAGTTATCTAATCCTTACTAGACTTCTTTCTGCCAAACATCAAGTCATGTTTGGCTTAGTTGTTGGTCTAATTGACCAGATCTAGGTTCAGTCACTCTGCCAAACATCAGGTCTTGTTTGGCTTAACCCTTGGTTAACCTGACTATCCCTGGGTTCTTTGCTAATCACTTTGTCAAACATCAGGTCTTGTTTGACTAACCCTTTCGTCAAATTGATCAATCCTGGGTTTACCCTACCAAACATCAAGTCCTATTTGGCTTAGCCCTTGGTCAAATTGACTAGCCCTGGGTGCTAATCACTCTACAAAATATCAAGTCCTGTTTGGCTAACTCTTTGGACAAGCTGATCAAACCTAAGTTTTACCTTACTAAACATCAAGTCCTGTTTGACTTAACACTTGATTAGACTGACTTGACCTTAGTATATTATCAAACATAGAAACACTAGAGATTGACTGTCCTTGCCTGATGCTTTTTGTACCAACATATACAAGACAAATACAAGAATTTAAAAGCAACTTAGGATGACTCCTTAGAAGATTCAGAGTCAAAACAAATAGCACGGCTTGCAATAATGTTGACTCTTCAGAATGAAACATACAACACATCAGTAGAAAACAACTGTCTATTGGAGGCTTAACCAATGAATCTGAAATGGTAAGTGTGGTACATAATCTACCCTTAGATCAATTTTATGAGGTAATAAAAATGTTTTCTAGTGCCTTATGCAAAGTTAGAAATAAGTGCATGAAATTGAAAAATGTCAAATTAGACTTAGAAAATAAGTTGGACAATTCATGCATAAAGATTTTGAAAACCATAAAAATGGAAATACAAAACTAAGAGAACAAGTAGAAACTCTTAAAGAAGATTTAGAAAAGAATCAATGAATAAAATTTAGAAGGGACGAAACAAAATTTGGATCAGGAAGATGTCCACGTCAGAAGACTCTACTAAGCTTCCGAATCACTTTCAGGCCCCTTAAATGCCTGAAGTCATCCAGAACCATTGAGTGGACCATTACTGAGTGGATCGAGTTCTACGAATCTAGGCACTTGGACCGCTTTCAGGCACCTAGAAGGCGACACATTAGCAAATGGTCACATCGACCACGAAGGATATAAAAGGAGGACTAATGTTTAAGGTTTAGAACAACACACTCATTTTAACTCTCTATATTCAGTTCTTTACTCATCTAGTGCTCAACTACTATAAAGGATTTCTCCACCTCTGACTCTAGTTCAGAAAGGGACATCTTAGTTGTGCTCTTCATAGTTTTGGACTAACAACTTGAGGGTTGTAATCAAGTAAATTATAGTCTCTTACTTTAATATTTATGTTATTTTCATATTACGTTGTGTCCTTTCTAGTTTAGCAAGAGAAATAGTTGTTTTAATTGCAAGTATGTTATTCACCTCTCCCCCTCCAGCTCTCTGAACCACTTTCACCATACCAACAAATAGGTTCTAGGTGCCTAAAATGGCCTGAACTCAGTTACACATGCAAGTGATATGACACTCTCTAATTGACCGGGGCATGCTAGCTTCCAGGCTCCCCTAGAAGGGATAGAGTCGATATAGATAAAGCTTCGTCTAGGTATGACCATGTTAGAGGTCCAAGTGCCCCTGGCTAGTCCAGACACCCAAAGTTGGATAACTCAGCGATGAGTGTGAATCAAATAAGCCATGATGGGGGTGCTCGGGGTTGGTCCAGGCACCCAGAAGGTCCTATAAAAGAAGCTACCAGCACAAGTTGTGAACCAAGTAAAAACAAATGTATCACTTGTATTTTGTTTAAATTTCGTATTTCTGCCATGTACTTTTAAAAAATCATGAAAAAGAGACACATGTTATTCACCCCCACCCCTCTAGCACTTTTCTCGATCCTATGTATTTGGTATGCTTTCCTTGTTGACAAGCATTACAGATTATATTTTCTAAGTTTTTTAGTTTTGATAGCCCTCTAACTAAACCATTTTGAATCATTTTTGAAATCAGTCTTATGTGAGTGTGACCCAACATCCTGTGCCACAACTTAGTTTCCAATTGCTTTGTCATTAGACACTTAAGTGAGGAGCTTGGTAGCTTAATTGTATAAATGATATTTTTCCTAATTCTCTTAAGTCTTATTTTAGGATTTCTAATATTTTTAATTAAGCATTCTAAATTTGAAAAGGCTACTACATAATTAGAGGCACATAGTTGTCTGATATTAAGCATGTTGTGTGGGATCGATTAGAAACGATAGAGGGGCGGGGGTGAATATCGTTTGACAAAATTCTTCGGAAATCGTAAGAGTAATTGCACAGCGGAAAAGAAAAACCAACGCTAACACGTTTGTTTTTACTTGGTTCGGAGTTGCGGTCGGCTCCTACTCCAAAGCCCACGGTCCTTGACCGTTTACGACGGGCAATTCTATATTTCGTCAAATAATTACAAGTAGAAGTTCGAATATAGAATAAAGGATTACAGCAATTTAAACTAACTTATACCGATGACCGGAAGATCGAAGTGTCATTGCCGCGGGTCGTCGTTGGTGCTTGAATCATGAGCACGGGGCGTTTCGGAGTAGAGCGCGTCGAAGAATGCATTGGAAAATGATGTAAGCAATTGGTATTGAAGCCAAGGGGGTGAACCCCCTTTTATAGTCGTAGTTGGGGCGCTTGTGTTGAAGGGGGCGCCTGACACGTGGCCTCCTTTGCGCGAACCTTAATCCGCAGACTTGGCCAGCGCTTATCCCCTTCACCAGGGCGCCTGAGCTAACTAGGGTGCCTGTGTTAACACAGGCGCCTCAATGACTTGGTCCATAGGCTTGCGTGGTGCTTCGAGTGCTTGGAATAGCCCTTCATTGGGGCGCCTGTCTCAACACAGGCGCCTCACCATTGAGGCGCTTGACTCCATTCAGGCGCCTGGGAGCAAAAATTGCTATTTCATTATTCCTACAACCAGGGTTAGTTCCAAACCACAAGAAACATATAAATGCGATAAAATAAAGTATGATTTACAGCCTGAGCTGTCTTGGTTCTGACTTTGGGCTTCCCAAATGGAATCCTAGGTTGAACTGACGCCTAATGTTCCCTCCTATAGGGAACGCGTCCTCACCTACTCCTCTTAGGAGAGTTTACCTATTTGCCAACCGGCTCCTCCGGTTAGACTTTTGCCCAGCTTCACTCACTAGGTCTTAGTGCCCAGCTTCACTCACCAGGTCTTAGTGCCCAGGTTCACTTACCAGGTCTTAGTTGCCCAATTCATATTACCAGGACTTAGTGCCAAGTGTACCTAAGACTTTTCTTGCATACTTGATCAACCTTGTTAGATCACAAAACACCTTAACTTATAAACCCTTTGCCATTATCAAAACACAGGTTTGACTTTGGTGCTTCAGGCACCAACAATCTTTCACAAGCTTTTTTCTCTGACAAACTTTGTTTGCTAAGGAAAATTTTACTAAGAAATATATAAAAAAATGCTCTTCGAAAATTTTGAGACACTTAGAAATTTTTGAAAGCTCTTAGAAATACTTAGAAGAATATTTTGAAGCACTTAAACCATTTGAAGCACTTAAAAAATTTGAAGCATTTAGAAATGATTTTGAAGTACATAGAAAAGTTTTTGAAGTACTTAACCCATTTGAAGCACTTAAAATTTGAAGCACTTAGAAAAAATTTTGAAGCACTTAGAAATGATTTTGAAGTACTTAGAAAATTTTTTTGAAGTACTTAGTAAATCTTTTGAAGCACTTAGACAAACGTTTGAAGCACTTAGAAATGATTTTGAAGTGGCTAAAAAAAATTTGAAGCACTTAGAAAAAATTTTGAAGCACTTAGAAATGATTTTGAAGTACTTAGAAAAAATTTTGAAGCACTTAGAAATGATTTTGAAGTACTATGAAAAAAATTTTGAAGTACTTAGAAAATCTTTTGAAGCACTTAGACAAACCTTTTGAAGCACTTAGACATTTTACTTTACTTTTTGAAGCAGAGGTAAAAATTTTTTTAAAAAATTTGAGAAAAAAATTTCTCTCTCTTTTCTCCTTTCTCTCCCCCTTTGCCATATATCAAAAAAAAATGATAACAACTATTGCAAGTTAATTTTGAATTAGAGCTAGTTACAAAATTGGAAGTCCGTATTGAACCAACTCTAGTGAAGTCAAGCAAAACAAACCAATTAATCTGACTCTTGTTGGGGTCCTGTCTAACCCAGTTAGCTACTTGCTAAGTGTTATAAAATAGTAGTTTTCACTAGGGTTAGTCAAGTTAAGTGATCTGATCAAGTTAGATTTGCTAAGCTTGAACACTTAACTTGATTTCTATTTAATTTGTATTTATCACCCCAATTACTGCAGATGCACTAACATAAAGCATCATGAATCAAGTCATAGACCTAAGCATCTCAACCCAGTCTAGGTTATCACTCAAAGTACCCTAAGGTGATTGTGAGATGCTGGCTTCTAGATCTATTGGTGCATGCAGTTCTAGGGTTAGGGCCTAAGCTACGTCCATTTTGCGCAAAAAAACCTTAGTTTTGAATGGGGTAAGTTTTGAAAAAAAACTAAGTTGGGAAATCATTTTAAATTTCAATAACTTGATAAAAGAAATGATTTAACAACAATTTTAAATTAAACAAAACAATTTTGAAAATCGAAAAGATTTTTGAAAAACAGTATAGAATAGTCCTATTCTACAAAGCACAACCCTAACTGCTTTCTTAGTAAGCTAAACTCAGATTCAGGTAAGGGTTTGGTAAAAATGTCAACTAAGTTGGATTTTGAGTCCACTTGCATAGGTACTATTTCTCCCCTGGCTACATGATCCCTTACAAAATGATGTTTAACTTCAATAAGTTTTGTTCGGGAGTGCTGAATTGGATTCTTAGTTAAATTGATTGAACTAATGTTATCAATAAAAACTTGGGTTTGGGTGTAGTCAAGTTGGAAATCCTTAAGAGTGTGCATCATCCATAACAGTTGTGCTATACACTCTCCTAGGGCAACATATTCTGCTTCAATTGTGAATAAGGCTACGCAGTGTTGCTTTCTACTACACCAGCTGACTAGACTATGTCCTAATAATTGGCAACTTCCACTTGTACTCTTTCTATCTAACTTACACCCAGCGTAATCAGAGTCAGAATATCCCGCTAGTTCAAAAGTTGAAGTCCTAGGATACCAAATCCCTATATTTAGGGTACCCTTAATATATTTTAGAACACTTTTTAAGGTTGCTAAGTGGGATTCCTTAGCACAGGTTTGGTATCTAGCACACATTCCTACAGAAAATAGGATATCAGGTCTTCTAGTGATTAAATATAGTAGGCTACCAATCATACTTCGGTATAATTTCAAGTCAGCAGGTTTACCCTCCGGGTCATTATCTATTTTGACATTAGTAGCCATTGGGGTACTTAAGCTTTTAGAGTTGCCCATTTTGAATTTATTTATCAATTCCTTAGCATATTTGGATTGGTGCACATAATTACCATTTCTAGTTTGTTTAATTTATAGACCTAAGAAGAAATTAAGCTCACCTACCAAACTCATTTCAAATTCACTCTCTATGATTTTTACAAATTCTTTTAGAAAATTAGAGTTAGTAGATCCAAATATTATATCATCAACATATATTTGTGGAATAAAAATATCTTTTTCTAAGGTTTTAACAAAAAGTGTGGAGTCAATTTGACCTTGGTTAAATTCCTTAGAAAATGAATATTATGATTAATGGGAAAAAATAGGAATTAAAAAAGATTGCTCGAATTAAGGTAGCATGAATTTCGAGAGAAAAAATATTAAAATAATAATAAAAAAATTTATGACAAATTTTTAAAACTTGATCGTTTTATCAACTCTAATGAATGGTCAAAAGATGAATATTCAAACTGGTGGTTGCACCATATTTGAGTCATCTACTCTGATACCACTTGTTGGATCGAAGAAAACGATAGAGGGGGGGGTGAATATCGTTATCAAAAATTTTTGGATAGTTAAAGAATTTGCGCAGCGGAAAGAAATAAAGTACACAAGAAAACAAGTCAATTTTTTTACTTGGTTCGGAGTCACGGTCGGCTCCTACTCCAAGGCCCACAGTCCTTGACCGTTTACTTTGGGTAATTCTATCATAAATTGAAACTTTGCTGACGCCCGAGATGGATCGAATTCTGGAGCAGAGGGTCATCAACGACGTTGAAATCTCGAAATCGAACTTTGCCGGGGCGCAGCGCTTGAGTGAAAGTGTTTGGAGCATTGGAAAGAATGGATGTAGAAGCCTTGGGGGTGAGCCCCCTTTTATAGTGCTCATACGGGTGCCTGTGACGTTGGGGGCGCCTAACACGTGGCCTTCCCTACGCGAATCCTTATCCGCAGGCTCGGTCAATGCTTATCCACCTCCACTTGTGCACCTGAGCTGATGGGGGCGCCCGTGACCTCACGGGCGCCTAATCTGCTTTGGTCCAGTGGCTTCGCAGCTATGTTTTGGGTTTTTCTGTCACTCTTGGGTGTCCGTATCCATACGGGCACCTGAGCCCATTCGGGCGCTTGTCTCCATTCGGGTGCCTAGGCCCAGTGAAGTATCTCACTTACAGATGACCAGTCCTTCAACTCTACAACTAAGGTTAGTACCCAAATGGAACCCTAGGTCAAACCAACGCCTAATGTTCCCTCTACGAGGAATGCGTCCTCACCTACTCCTCTCAGGAGAATTTACCTTTTTGCCAACCGGCTCCTCCGGTTGGACTTTTGCCCAGCTTTACTCACCAGGTCTTCATGCCCAGTCCGTGACCATGACTTAGTGCCCAATTCCTCGAACCAGGTCTTCGGTGCCCAGCCCTCGGCCAGGACTTAGTGCCCAGTCCATGACCAGGACTTATTGCCCAACCTTATGTCAAGACTTAGTTGCCCAGCCCACGGCCAGGACTTATTGCCCAATTCTTAGAACCAAGACTTCGTGCCTAGTATTCCTAGGACTTTTCCTGCACACTTGAGTAACATCGTTAGAGCAACAATAATACTTAACTTTGAACCCTTTTCCAATATCAAAACAAGGTTCGATATGGTGCTTCCGGCACCAACAAACCCTTTAGCTACAAAGCGGACTTTATTTCTAACAATTTCCCCTTGATCATTTAGTTTATTCCTAAAACCCCACTTAGTGTCTATAATAGATTTTCCCTCAGGTTTAGGTACTAATTCCTAGACTTGATTTCTTTCAAATTGGGCTAACTCCTCTTGCATAGCTATGATCCAATTTGGGTCAGGTAGGGCTTCTTCTATAGTCTTAGGTTCAATTTTTGAAATAAGTGCGATCTGACTAAGATTTCTATAGGAAGACCTAGTTCTGACTCCTAAGGTTGGATCACCCATAATTTGATCAGAAGGATGATTCAGTCTGGGTTTCTTTGTTCTTTTAGAACTAGGTTCAGCCTCAGGTCCGGCTGGACGGTTTGGTTCAACTACTTGGGTTGGTTCAGTTATTGGTTCAGTTATTGGTTTAGTTGATACCTTAACTATTAGTTCAAGTGATAATACATTTAATTGTTCAATTAGAGGTTCAATTGTTGGTTCATTATCTTCGTGATCAAGATTTGATTGGTTTAAATTTTGACTATCAAATTTTGGTTCTACCTCTTCGTCAAATATTAAGTTGGTTGTTTCTTCCATTTTATGAGTTTGTTTATTATAAACCCTGTAGGCTCTACTAGTTGTTGAGTATCCTAGAAAGGTCCCCGGGGTTGACTTTGATTGGAACTTCCCTAGGTAATCCTTAGTATTTAAGATATGAACTCTGGACTAAAAAACCCTTAAATAGTGTAAGTTAGGTAACCTGTGATAATAGAGTTCATAGGGGGTTTTATTGTGCCTTTTATTAATTAGGACACTATTTTGAATATAACATGTCGTATTTACCGTTTCTGTCCAAAATTGGTTAGCTAGGTTATATTCATTGAGTATGGTCCTTACGGCTTCCTGGAGGGTTCTATTCTTTCTCTCAACTATCCCATTTTGTTGGGGGGGGGGGGGGGGTTCTAGGACAGAAAAACTCATGAATATACCCATTAACTTTGCAAAATTCCTCAAACATTTGATTTTCAAACTCTCGCCCATGATCACTCCTAAGTCTTTTAATTTTAGTGTCATTTTGATTTTTAATTATTTTGCATAAGTCATTAAATAAATTAAAGATTTCATCCTTATATTTCAAGAACCTAACCTAGGTAAATCTAGAGTAATCATTGATAAATATTACTAAGCAGTACCGATTCTCGCTTAGTGACTTGGCTCTATGTGAATCAAATAGGTCAAGGTGTAAGAGCTTAAGCGTGGTTTGGGTTATGTTTGATTGAGTTGGTTTATGAGTTGACTTAGTTTGTTTGTCTTGTTTACATGAATTACAAATTGTGTTTTCAAAGTTCTTAATTTTGGGTACACCTTTAATTAAACCAAGTTGAGTAATTTTAGAAATCAGTTTGACATGAGTGTGACCTAACCTCCTATGCCAAAGGTTAGATTCTTCAAATTGAGTCAAAAAGCATTTGGATATTATAGGTAAGTTAATAGTATAGACGTTGTTTTTCCTAGTACCCTTAAGTGTTATCTCTGAGTCTTGGAGGTTTCTAATAAGGCAGTTAGAGTTGGTGAAAGTCACTATGTAACCAGTATCACAGAGTTGACTAATGCTAAGTAAATTGAATTTAAAATTTTCAACCAAGAGTACTTTCTTAATAATAAATTCAAAATTAAGTTCAATGTTACCTGACCCAATTACTTTGAGTATAGTATTGTTGCCAAATGCTACTTAGCCTAGGTTTTTGAACTTGATTTTGGTGAATTTCAATTTATCCCCAATCATGTGTCTGGAGCATCCACTATCCAATATCCACTGGTCCAAATCATTATGTTCCTACACATAAAGTATGTATTTGATTTGGATCCATTAGAAGTAGGGATAGTTTAATTTGAATTTCATGACCTAGTCTGTCTCACCCATATCTAATGTTATCAAACATGTTGACCTTATGAGTTTTGGGAGACAGGTTTAAATTTTTGAAAACAAAATTTAATCTAAGATTTTAAAAAGGTTTAACCTTGAATTAATTTTGAAAAGAAAATTGTTGAGTTTAGGATTATTGATTTTGAAAATATGTTTTGATCAAAGATTAATTGAAATTTGTGTTAGATTCAAATTTATCAAGTAGTAAATTGAATTTGAATTTCAAAAATTGGCTTCCAGGTCTTGGCGAGGCACAGAGGCCTTTTTTGATCGTAGCCTTATTGGAACAACAACCCCTTCCTTGACAAAGCCTTTTATCAAAAATTCATTTTCAAATTACTTCTTGAAAAATTTTGGTCTAACTAGTTTAGGTCTTGGATCGGTAGCTTCGGCTAGTTCCACTAGACTAAATAGACCAAGTAGGGTACGCCTTACCTTACTTGGCCTTATTAGAAAGGCTTTCCTAACGTACTATGATCTCACCTCCACCTAATACTATGTTGTTCAAATTTAAAATAAACCGTTTGTCCTTAAATTATTCCTAAGTCTAAGCATAATAAAAAGGATAAGCAGGCAAGCGAGCAATTCAGAGAAATTACCTAAGTAACATCATAATTGGAGTAATATTCTGGATTTTTGAAATCAGCAAGATTGTGAATTAAATTTTCTAGCATTTTGACCTTATGTTTTAGTGTTTCATTTTCTTGTTCTAATTTTCTTAAATTTGCTTTAACTAATTTATAAGATTCAATCACATCATTTGAGGTAAATACTGGATTTTCAAATATTGTAAATTTACCTTTCTCGATTGTTTGTCCAGTACTCATGAGGGTTCCGTTTGGTGAAGGTCAACTCTTGCGAGTGGGGCACTTACTCTTGTAATGTCCTATTTCGCTGCACTTAAAACATATTATATGATTTTTAAATTTTGAACTTACCACATTACCGTTTGATTCCTGGTTGGGAATCTCCCCCTCGATTTTAGCCGTCTTTTTTTCTGTTTCTTTAGCATCTTGTAGTGGTCACGAGCCAATCGGACCAGTTTGGGTCGATCTCCTTCACTGTCTTCTGATTCTGAGTCTGAGTTGGACTCGGGTACTGGTTGAAGCTTCTTCTTTGGGGGTACTCTTGGAGTTTTCCTTGCAATAGAACCTATACCTTCCTCGACCATTACAGTATCAATTTGATTATTTAATTGTAATTCTGAAAAAGATTTAAAATTGGTTACCATTTTTGTCTCAGTCAATTCGTCTTCTACCTCTGGCTCAAATTTGCAGTCAGGTATGGATTCTATCTCATCTTCTAATCCGGAGTCAATTTCGAGGTCGGGTGTCAAGTCTGTCTTGGCTATTTGAGCTTGAGCTGAGAATGCAACATAACTTACCTGATCTTCTTCTTCTTCTGAGTTCTCTTGATGTAGGCTGATCAACATCTCCCAAATTTATCTGGCACATCCGAATGAACCGACTAGCTTGTGTTGTTCTTTGGTTAGGCCACACTGTAGGATAGTGGGTGCCCTTGCATCTGT
Source organism: Boesenbergia rotunda (assembly GCA_024364735.1). NCBI lineage: Eukaryota > Viridiplantae > Streptophyta > Magnoliopsida > Zingiberales > Zingiberaceae > Boesenbergia > Boesenbergia rotunda. The sequence continues at coordinate 33,520 of JAGFNQ010009769.1, read as the reverse complement.
CTCAATCTGGTTGAGTGTTGATTTATCCAGTTTGTCCCACTCGATTGATAATCCATCTTTTGTAGGGAAGGAGAACCCTGTTTGAATGATCATCCATATGTCCATATGGACCTTCAGATGGGATTCCATTTGACTTTTCAAAAAATTAAAATTCTCGTCGGAAAATAGCGGTCGACGAGCACTGTTCCACTCTTGGTTGGCCATTAGAGTTTAAACTGAAAAAGAATAAAAAGAAACTCGTTCCAAGACTAAGTCTTGGATTAGTAGTGCGGGTAGAAATATTAATAACGAAAAACAAGGATCGAGCGGTGTTGTACCAACCTCGATTAACGAGAAAAATATGAGCGAAAGAAAAAAAATATTAAAATTCAAAAATCTGGAAAAATCTCAATTGGTGGTTGCACCAAGTTTGAGTCACCCGCTCTGATACCACTTGTCGGATCAGTTAGAATCGATAGAGGGGTGAATATCGTTTGACAAAATTCTTCGGAAATCGTAAGAGTAATTGCATAGTGGAAAAGAAAAATCAACGCTAACACGTTTGTTTTTACTTGGATCGGAGTCGCGGTTGGCTCGTACTGCAAGGCCCACGGTCCTTGACCATTTACGACGGGCAATTCTATATTTCGTCAAATAATTACAAGTAAAAGTTTGAATATAGAATAAAAGATTACAGCAATTAAAACTAACTTATACCGACGACCGAAAGATCGGAGTGTCGTAGCCGCGGGTCGTCGTGGGCGCTTGAATCTTGAGCACGGGGCGTTTCGGAGCAGAGCGTGTCAAAGAATGCATTGGAAAATGTTGTATGAAATTGGTATTGAAGCCAAGGGGGTGAACCCCCTTTTATAGTCGTAGCTGAGATGCCTTTATTGAAGGGGCGCCTGACACGTGGCCTTGATGGACCCAAAATAGATGTCACAAGTGAGCCTCAAATTTAGAATTTTATAACTGAAAACCCTTGGCTAGCAATGTTAAAATGTAGTAGAGGGGCCTCAGGTCGTATTTTTCCAAGGACTAGTTGAATGGATGTTTAACTCGAGCTTACAAGTTTATTTGTCGTTTGATGATTTTGAGTTTTCAAATAAAATGGGGGGTTTTTGCGATAAGAGAATGAAAATATGAAATAGAATAGTATGAACTTATCTAAAGCATGGAACGAAATGGACTTAACTAAAGAAATTGCAAGAACTACTCTTAACCCATTGAAAAGAACTAAGCAATTCGACTTTAACACTAAATTGAAATCAAAGAACTAATTGCAGGGAATAAATTGCAGGAAATGAATTTGCAGAAATTGAAACAAAGAACGAAGCAAGGCTTAAGAACTTAATCATGAAGTGAAGATGAAACAATCTAAAGCAACTTGAAGAAATACTTGTATAAAACCAAAGTAATTCTAATTAATCATCAAATCAAATTCTGATCAAAACTTCCCTTCGTAGTCACACGAAGGATGAGCTATGAACCCCCTAGCTCAAAAACCATTGAAGAAAACTCCCCTACTGAGCTTGCTATCGAATTTGCTATTCTGCTCTCCTTGATCGGTCAACCCGACCGATCAGGTCTTCCTCTGATCGGTCACGGGACTGATCAGAGTCCTTTCTGTCTGATCAACCCGACCGGGCAGTAGCTGCAACGCTGCCACTGAACAACTCCTTCTTGATGTGCTGACTCACGATCGAGCTCGAACTCCTTCAGATCAGTTTAGAGAACCCCTCCGCACGATCCTTCGGCTTCGATCGATGGAATTCGGCAGTCAATCGTAAGTGATCAGTGGTTTGGACTCCAGGCGAAACCCTCCTCCTGGAATCCTTCACCTGCGAGAATGGTTAGCAAACTGAACCTAGAAACTTACCTCCGATGATCTTAAACTTGAGAAGAACTCGATGTTGATGTGGGTGTGCGTGATCTACAAAGAAAACTAGGTAAAAATTGATGAAGAAAGGAAGAACAAAAACTAGATCTGGCGATACTTTTCTCCTACGCAACACGACGCGACCCCGAAGAACTGGCGAGGGAATTCCCTTTTAATTAAAACCATTTGAATTTGGACGGCTAGGATTGTTCAGATCTCATCCTACGATAGGATCTTCTCAGATCTGAACCAAACTCCCCAGATCTTGATCTGTGGCTCTGATCTACCTGTCCTTAGCTCGGATCAACCAGATCTATGGCGGATGGCCCAGATCTTCCCTTCTCTTGCTTGGATGGTCTAGAACATCTTGAGCTTGATCCAACGGTCAGATTGCTTCTGATTTGGATGAGATTTTTCGATCTTGATCAGTGGTCATGATTGAACTCAGATTGATCAAAAGTTGACCGATGGTTCAGATCTAGCCGTTCCTTGATCGGACGGCTCATATTAATCCAAGCTTGATCACCTTGATCCGGATCCAATTCTGACTCAAGTTTGATCCAATCTGATCTAGGTCTATGCTCATTTAAAGCCTACAAAATTAGATTCACATTTTAGTGCCAAAATATCTCAAATATACAAAGATTTGAATTAAAAACCAAAATAGAGGAAATACATGAAACCTAATATAAATGCAAACTTAAGCATACAAAAGTGGATCAAAACATGGATTTAAGAGCCTAAATTTATCAACAAAATGGTAGTTATCAACTCTCCCACACTTACTCTTGGGTGTCTCACACAAGCTACTAGTTAACTAAGATGTATCCTCCTAGATATGTCTCAATCATAGTTAGAAGCAATTGAACGGAAATTACCTAGGGTTGTCAATTCTCAAAAATCTAAACTCAATGGACTAGTATCTTGTCCTTAAATCAACAACTTAGCATACTTCATCCATCATGACTCATTGAGATGAATTAACTCAAAAAACCTTGCAAGGGAAGTTTTAAAGTGGCTCTCTTCCTAAATTCTATGTTTTGATAAAGGTGGAGCTCACTCAAACACAACATGGTTCTTGTACTACCATAAGCTTGCTTATTATCTACTTTCCACCATCATTTCTTGATTAGGATCCGCATCTACAAAAGCTTATTAGAACATGTTATAGAAGATATATGAAATGATATAAATGAAATAGAAGTTTAATGAATTTTGATACTAAAGAATTATGATAAAGAAATTGATAAGGAAATATGACATGATAAGGAAATATGGAAAGTAATATGGCATAATGAGAAAATATGGAGAAAGTAAAGAAAGTGGAAGACTTGGACACCAAAAATGTTCCTAATGCACTTTGCCCTTTTCTTCGTGTATTATTTTGCATACATTAGAGTTGTGGTGGAGTAAGGATTGTATAATGCCTCTGGTTTGAGTGGAAACAATGCTGAAATAAAGTGTACCCAGGTTTTGTTGTGTGCTAGCCTCTGTTGATTGGTCACTGGACCGATCAGACATTGCCTGATCGGTCTATGATAGGCCTGATCGGTCTGGAGACCGATCAGGTGATGATCAGTAGTTGAAACTGCAAATTTCGTAGCTGATTTCTGCCTATACTTTTCTTCTTTCAATCAATACTACATTTGAAATCAAACTAACTCCTTGCTCCCATCTTTACATTCAGAAAACTCATCCAACACTTGACTTCCACTTGATGTTCTTCTTTCCTTTCTCTTTTCTTTTCTTTTCTTTTCTCAGCTGCTGATTTTTTTCTGTTTTTGTTTGCAGCTAACTTTTCTTTGTTTTTCAATGCCTTCCAATGACTAGCTTCAACTTACGAGATCTGAGATGTATAATCTTTCTAAACTTTTCAACTCTGATACAATGGAATGAGATCATCCTTTTGTTCCTACTTGATGCTTGGTCCAATGGAGCTTGTTTCCTATCCATAATATGAACTTAAAGATGTCTCTTTGCTCTCTAATTTTCTTTCTTTTGTTTCACTCTTCAGATCATACAAAATTTTCTTTTCCTTGCAATTGAGCTGATGGGTGTGCTTGCAACTCATTCTTGATACAAAAAAACTCCTTCAAATTGGCACATCTTTGCTTGTTGGTTACCAATTACTTCAATTGTTCAGATTTTTCAGATTCAATGCTTGTGGTTTGGCAATTGCACCAATTCCATATTCAATGACATAGGATTGCCACATTTTTCTGCATCACATAGAATTGGAGAACTCAAGGCTTCATTTCCTATATGTCCTCATTTGCCAAATTCTTATTCTCCTCAATACAAGATTGAATGCTTGCATCCTCCCCCACACTTAAACATTTGTCTATCTCAGGCAAAGTAACAGCAAGAAACATTAAAGTACCCAAGTCTATGGAAAATATTATGATGAACATGAAGAATAGGGAAAGGAAATATAGAATAAGAATGTATCAACAAGGAAATTACAAAAAATGATATGAGAAAGGAGACAAAGTGATTTACCTCTATAATTATGGTCCAATCATAGAATTATAGCTTTGAAAGAACCTAAGCAAGTTCTAGAGTACAATCACATGTGTGTATCAAAAAAAATTTGACCAATCCTCACTAGGTAAAAAGAATTCATCTCAAATCATCAATCTAGAGTCCATAACTAAGTAGTACTCAAGCATCCAAGAATTTTCATCCGTTGGCTCAAATCTTAAGTTTTAACAATCAAATTTAATTTGCTTTCAAGGGATTCTAAAATGATATAAGAAAATCTAGATGGATACATTTATTCCTAGTCATGCAAGAAATAAAGTGCCAAAAAGACTAACATGGTATCTATAATGGCTTTTATTCACTCTACACTACCTAACCATTTATTAGCAAGAACTCATTTTAAAAGGAAAATTACTACTTCTAGAAAATATAAAAATGAAACATGCAATGAAATAAAATGTAAGAAGGAACAAACTCCCCTTTATTTCTGGCGGTCGTAGTCGATCAAGAAATAACCTCCATTGCGGTAGTGGAGGAGTATGGGTGGTCGAGAGAGCATTCTTCATGTGATCTATGTCATGGTGCATTGCTCCCCCACACTTAAACTTCACAGAAAAATATTCAGGTGGCCGAAGGTGATTAAGGTACAAAATCCATTTTAGAGGTGGAGTGCTACGAATTAAAGTAATATCAACTCCTCCCTCTTGATGCTTTTCGGAAGTCCTTCCAGGAGGTTGGAGTCTATTTAGATGGAGTACCCACTCCAAAAGCCTACGTGACCCTGCAAAACCATGCAATACCTCCCTCACGCGTGCAGGGTAAGAAAGAAATGAAATACCATCGGTCTCTATATAACATATATCCAAAAATACATCACATTCAATAAAATCAATTTTCGGTACCTCTATGAATTTATCACAATTAATATCTGCAAAGGGTATATCAAGAAACGTATCACAGCCAGTAAAATCAATTTTGGGTACCTCTATTAGTTTTTCACCATCAATTTCTGTAAGAGATGTATCAAGAATTTCTTCACAACCAATGAAATCAATCTCTGGTACCTCTATGGGGTTTGCACAATTAATTTCCACATAAGATGTATCACAACATGCTTCACATTCAACTACATCAAATTCAGGTACCTCCATGGTTTTTTCACAATCAATTTCAGCATAAGATGTATCAAGAATTTCTTCACAACCAATGAAATCAATATCTGGTACCTCTATGGGTTTTGCACAATTAATTTCCACATAAGATGTATCAAGAATTTCTTCACAACTAATGAAATCAATCTCTGGTACCTCTATGGGTTTTGCACAATTAATTCCCACATAAGATATATCCAAATATGCATCACATCCAACAAGATCAACACTAGGTACCTCAATGAATTTTTTCTGAAAAATTACCATCAGTCTCTACATAGGGTATATCAGGAAATGTATCAACAAAATCAACCCTAGGTACCTCAATGAATCCTTCTAAAGAAATAGGAGGAATACTTACCTTATCAATACCTGAAGGTTCTACAAGAGTAGATGTGACTATTGCTTCCTCCTGGTTAAGTTTAGGCTCCACTTCAGGCTCAGGTTCTGGAGAACATTCAACTATGAAAGGTGATTCTTGGGTTCTTGCTTCCAACATGCAAGTCCCTACACTTTCTGGCTTATCCTCTGAATCTTCTAATGTATCAGTCAATGGTGGTCCCTGGGGCTCAGTGCAATCCCCTACACCTAAAGAATCATCTCCAACGCATGCTTCATCAACAATATCTGCAACAACTATATTAGAAAAATTAGGACCGACAATAACAATATCATCACAAAATAAAAGATGAGAAGGGTCCTGCAGAGCTTCAGATTTGAATTCAAGGTTACCACTAGCTTTTCTATCCATCTCCTCCACTACCTCTATCTCTATTGCATCTTCAACCTCATCTGAGCTAAAATCTCCTCCCACTATATCAAGTGAAGCTTCATCAGCAATTAAATCTGCCTCAACAACTTCATTTGAACTATCCATACTGATAATAGGAGGATCCTCTCTGGGGTGCTGAGAAAATGGTAAAGAGACTTTTGGTTCTTCTTCTTAAGCTGAAATATTTGGAAACGAACTCTGAATCGGAATTTCAGGAGGACTAGCTGCTGTAGCTACCCTAATTTTATTGATTTCTTCTTCTTCTTCCACCAAAACTGCAAGATCAATTGAAGAAGGACTGGGGCATGCGCTAGGGTCACTTTGAAACGGTAAAAAATCAATTTCGGGGTTGTTTTGAGTGGGAAAATTGGATGCTGGAAATTTTTCAAAAAATCGGCTTTTGGAATATTTAGACTTGAAACCACTACCTCATTCCCCAAAATTGGTGCATAATCATACCCCTTAAAATCTTGGGAAGGTTGAGAGCCTCCCAACGATCATCTCGTTATCGTATCGTTCGATACGAATTGCAACTTGGCCAATCACAAAGATCCTGCCTTGTAATTCTTCTAACCGAACGACCGCGGAAGAGACGACGAGTGGATCGCCGGTTCTTGTGTTTACGGTCGGGGTCTAATTAATTATTTATTAGCTATGATTCACAATGAAAATAATTAATTAAAACACATGAAATGATGTAGCAAAGTATAAAAGCACAAAATAACATAAGGACCTTAGGGAGAGATTATACCTTCCCTATTACCTCACAGCCTTCTACCTTATGATGGATCGATCTGGCGTGCTAGAGGGGGGGGGTGAATAGCACTTTTCGGATCTTTCTTGTACCTGCGTTGTTAGTTGCACAACGGAAACAATAATAAAAAGAACAAACAACGCTAACAAAGAGAATTTACTTGGTATCCACCCCGGACGGGTGACTAATCCAAGAATCCGTTGGTGGATCAATCCCCGGATAACCTCCGGCTAGCCCTCGTCGCTCCTTGTGGGTGGAGAAACCTCGCCACAACACCTTTGACACTATCTGGGTACAAGAGACTACTAACTCACTTTACCCAAGTGAGTTTCGTCAAAAATCTCAGCCACCACGAAGTCCTCTTTAAATAAGACTCGGGCTGAAACCATCGCTGTCAGTCGACTGCCCCACTCAGAATTCAACCGTTGGCAGCCCCAACGTTCGAATCCAGCTATACACCAGTCGACTGCTCCCAAAGTAATCGACTGGTCCAGGGCCAAATCCATTCTGTGAGTTTTGGCAGACGACTGGACAACCCCCAGTCGACTGCCCAGCTTACCACAGCACTCCTACTCACTCTCTCGGCCCTTCTCCATATGAGACTTCAGGTCCTCTCCTTTGGCTTGCCGCTTGAAGTCCTCTTCCACCGGCTATCATCCCTCGGATGTGCACGCAAGTCCTCGACTTGCTTCCATGCCACCCTTCACGTGTGCCCTTTGAAGTTCACTTCCCGGCTTGCCCTTGGAGTCCTCCTCCCTCGGCTCTTGTCCCTTGCCTTAGCTGACTCAACATGTGTACACCTATACAACCTGCACACTCAACATACACATATTAGAACACAAGGAAAACCTAACTTAAACCCTTTGCCCAAACATCAAAACACTTGGTCACTCCAGACTATAGATTGCCTCAACACCTTATGCTCCTCCCTTCCCGGACGTCGTGTGGGCAACGAGCTACTGGGAACCGAGATCACCAAGTCCACCAAAGCCTCTTTCCTTGTTTGCGCCAACCCTAACTTCAAGGGTTGGAGTTGCGCCGGCCACCAAGACCACCTCCTCTCCTTGCGCCAACCACCGGAGAAAGGCCACCTCCCTCGCGTCAGCCCAAAGAAGGAAGAGAGGAAGAAGGTGAAGAGGATGAAGAGTGAAGAGAAGTCTTCTTCTTCCACAACAAAACCCACCATCGACCTCCCTCCTCACTCTCCTTGCCGCCAGTGCCTTGTGCCCTTACTCCATGCTACTGGCCCTTCCAGACATCCTCACCATGGCTCCAGCCACAACCTGAAGATGAGAAGGATCTCCTCTCCTTTGCCCCACCTACCGAGAGAAGAAGAAGGGAGGAGGAAGAGGAGAGAACTCTTCTTCCTTGGTTGTCGTCGGTTGCCCTAGGAGAGAGAAGGAGAGGGACAGAGGAGAGAAAGCCTTGTAACACCCGTAAAATCCTCTCAATATTTTTCTTTAAAATATTGAACATGCCTATATGGATTCTTGAGTAACATATGAATGCTAGCATGATTTCTTATATAGATTAATAAGCTAAGTATTAATGGGCCTTACATTGACCCTTCTAGTACCATGGCTATTAGTGAACCTTGGGTAGGATTTTAACCTGAATAAAATTGGGCTCCAATTAGGAATATTAGCATAACTCTTGGTGGGTTCTTATGTGGGCCTTGCTAAAAATATGAGTAAATGGAATACAAAGAAAGTGCATGCACCAAGGATTGAACCTTGGACCTAGGATAGAGGCAAAGCCTCATCATGCATGTACTAACTGTTGGGACCGGGTGCATGTTGACATGGATGCGGGTTCGTAATTTTAAAATTAATTACGTGCAGCGGTAGGTTTAGCATAAATAATTTCTCTAAATTATTTAACCACACATATAAGCATGCAATTTTATCTTGTGTAGACATGATCATATATTTAAAATTTTGCAGAAACGTAAACTAATTTACATATTACCTCGCATAACACGAAGGAAGGGATGAGATCCAACCGTAAGCGTCCCTTGGAAGCTCCGCCTCTATTCGTGTCCACACCGCGTATCTTCGCGATGACTTCGTAAAGCCACGAGTTTCGTGTTCTCGAGAACTACTAGATTCTCCGAGAACGCGATGAGAAAAACCAAGAGAGAAGCCGGAAGACTAACCACAAAAGGATGGCCGGCTGGTGCTCCTTCTTGGGGCTGGTTGGCGCACGGCAAGAAGGGGAGAAGAGAAGGAGAGAAAGAGAGGGAGAGAGCCTATACCTTCATCTCTATAATTATCACACCCACAAGCCTGATCTTGGGTCCTTTATATAGTGGCCTCTCAACCATCAAACCTCTCAAATATAGAATAACTTATTCCATCATGCCAAGTTTGATTTTATATCATGGTTAAAATCAAATTTTAATTCATGATAAAAATGTTCTCTCCTATGGAATAAATTTTCTTATCATGGTAAATCAATCCATGATTGATTTTATAAAATAAACCAATCCATGGTTCATTTTAATTTCCATGAAAAATAAACCAAACCTTGGTTTATTATATAAAAATTTATATCATCCATAATTTTATAAAACAAACCACACTTGGTTTATTTTATAAATTGAACCAAAAACTTGGTTCTCTCCCTTTGTTGTGGCCGGCCAAGCAAAGAGGATGGAGGCCCTCTTTGGCCGACCCATCCAAGCCAAGCCCCAATGAATTAAACTTATTTAATTCATCTATTAAGTCTTCAAAAGACTTAGCCATTTTACACTTCCGATACGTCTCTGAAAAATTCAAATTCGACTTATCATTTGACTCAACCAAACATAATCTCTCTTGATTGTAAAATCCAATTTTTAACTCGTTTTAAATCCCTCGGATTACTCGTAGTGCGTGTGACTAAATAGGCTTTCAATTTATGTTGGTCGTCTATAATTAATCAATTAATTATAGAAGGATCATGAGTGACACCTAGTAGTACATCATGATCCCCAATTAATCGAAAGATCAACGGTTGACCTCAGAAACAATTCTGAAACCCTTCAGCAGCTATAATGAATCGTGCCCCATTCCCTTCACCATCTTATACCCACTTGGTTCAGGACATGGTCTATGTGTGTCAGTCCCCACTAGGCAGACTACGTCACACCTAGCCCAAGTAACTTTTTCTCGTCCTACGGATTCTAATTACTCTCATGTATTTAAGAGATTCATACTCTGAACATGTCATGCTCTGGAAAGAGACTTCGAGTAACAATCCGACGATAGGCCTCGGGTATACATCTCCTCGCAAGGAGTGGTGAATCCTTTGTAGGCTGTTCAAACATCTTCGGGCACGTCGGCTTATACCCAATCATCCGGGGTCCACACCTCCTTGGAGATGCTTGCTTAAGATGTCAAAGCATATGTCTCCATGACCAAGATGACTTGAACACCGCAAGTCAATGGAACATCACACTTAAGCTGCAGTAAGAATTTCACTGACATATCTATATGTAGACTACCATATAAAGTTTTACAGCCAGTCACTCCAATGAACTAGTTCCCTTAACTAGCATTCATGTTTATCTCCGGACATCTCAATGTCACCAGCCAGTGAGAATCAGTTGATTACAGAATAACCCATGCTAGTCTAAACAGAATTGATAGTGTCCGTATTTATCAATTCATCGACTAGGGACAATTTCAATACTTCATAATTGCACATGTAGAGATAATCACTAGTTGTGAATTCATCACAAATTCTCTCATGCTATGAATTGTATTGCGGACATTCAGTAAATGAGTTTAAGATCTCAATCAAATACACAAACATGTATACTCAAATAGTGAATATTCATTTATTAAAATAAATGATTACAATCATAAGGCGATTGCCTTAAGACACTTCTCTCATATCACTAACACTAACCAATTCACCTAGCAAGGGAGTGCAAGTGGAAAAGGAAGAAGATTTTAGTTAAGGCTAAGGGAAGTGAAGAGTCACCATGAGAGGAGGCACCATGCCCCTTCACTTGCCATTCATTTAGTATAAAAAGGTTGGATGAGAACTGAAGAGGCATAAGTTACTTTTCTTCCACCAAGGCTCTTCCTATTGTCTCTTCTTCCTCCTCCTTGCCGTGAGCCACAAGGGAACCTTCCCTTTGGAATACTTCACAAGAAGACTCCCTCTTGAAGATCTAAGTTTTTCTACAAGGCTACAAAGGCAAGGGGTATTCTAAAGTCAAGAAGGTTTTCATTTTCCTCTCGATTCAAGGTTTATATCCAAGATAAAAAGAGGTAAGACTCCCTCACCTGTGGTATAATAGTTTTGATATTATCTTCAATGATTTAAGATGTTGTTTGGACTCTATGTTGAGAAAACTATGGAATAGGGCTTCCTAAGGTTTTGGCCAAGCATGGTTTTTGGGTTTAGGATGATGTTAAAACCTCACTTATGATTTCTAATGTTTTCTCATGATAAATAAAGAATGAATTGTGAGTTATATGAATTTTCCATGGACTTGTGACTCCCATAGTGTTTCGGCCACCATCTCTATTTCATGGTTAGGATTAGATCTAACCCCCCAAGCATGCTTAGTATGATTCGCTATGATATAATGGATATTAATTGTGAATTATATGAATTTTCCATGAACTTAAGACCCCTATAAGTTTCGGCCAAGACCAAATGTTAGGGCTAGGAGTTAGGGTTAGCCCAATCATGTGTTCTAATGGCTTCCATGGCATTGTATGGATGTTAATTGTGAATTATATGAATTTCCCATGGACTTAAAACCCCTCTAGGGTTTCGGCCAAGACCTAATCTAGGGCTAGGAATTAGGGTTAGCCCCAATCATGTGTTCTAATGGCTTCCTATGACATTGTATGTATTGTATGAGCTTTACTTTACTTATGGTACCTCACATTGTTACTTGAATAATGGGGCCTCTATCTATAACTTTCGTCCAAAGCTCCAAGTCTAGGGTTTGGGTTAGTCTAAGGTTTCAAGTATACTTGTTATGGCTTATTATGATGTATATACATATTCAAGCATGTTGTATGAATTTTATGTTACCTAAAACCCTAACTTTATGTGCTATGTATCATGACCTTGTATGCTTAGATTATGTGCCATGTTTTAGTAGGTTTTATTTATGGATGTTTTAAACCATATACCATGAACACATGTGTTATGAAATATGCATTATGTTTATGTAGAATTATGCATGCATTGGGTTAAATGTCTTGAACATATGTAGATTATGGTTATGTAGACCTATGCATGTTTTATGTTGAATGTCATGAAACTATGTAGTATGTATCATGTTCATATGGATCCTACCCATGCATGATTTATGATAGATACCATGATCATGTATGCTATGTGATATGTACCATGTATGAAAAAAAAATTTATCTATGCATGCTTACCTTATGTACCATGATCATGCATGCTTTATGAACTAAGATGATGTTTTTGCCTTTAAGGTATAATTATGTATGTATATCATGCCTTATGAATGAAGATGATGTTTATGCCTTTAAGTCATAATGATGTTATGCATTAAGTAAGAATGATGAAATGCTAAGTATGCTTTATACCATGCTTCATGTATTAAGATCACGTTTATGTCTTCAATTATGCTATGAATGTTCTATGAATGTATGAATGATGAAGCATGTGAAGCTATTTTACTTTATGAATGGGCTTGTACCGGATCGAAGTAAGGGTCCAAGGGATGGGCTCCTTATGAAAGCTTCGGTTCAGGACTACCGTAGCTGTCCACGGTTCTGGGACTACCGTAGTTGTCCAACAGGGATGGGCTCCTTATGTCAGCCTCAGTTCTGGGACTACCGTAGCTGTCCCTACCCTAGTGGGTCGAGACTAGCTACCTCGCATTTACTTAGGGATGCACGCATATGATGTATGTATGTGGTTCAAGCTGGACCCCCCCCCCCATGATGTTATGATTATGTTTAAGTATTTATAAGTATGATTTTCAAATAAGCAACCTTATGTTATGTGCATTTAACTCATGCATTCATTCATGTCATGCATCTATGCCATGCCAAGTATATTATATGCTTATGTTAATGTCAAGAACCATGCCATGTCAAGTATATTATATGCTTATGTTTATGTCAAGAACCATGCCATGTCAAGTATATTATATGATTATGTTTATGTCAAGAATCATGCCATGTCAAGTATATTATATGATTATGTTTATGTCAAGAACTATGTCATGTCAAATATGTTATATGTTTATGTTTATGTCAAGAACATCTATGCCATGTCAAGTATGTTCATATGGTTATATTTTATGACAAGTACTTCTTATGCCATGAGCTTTATGTACCTTCATTTCATGTTAAGCACTTCCATATGATTATGTATTTCCATGTACATCTATATGCCTCCTCATGTTAAATGCTTTATGCTTTATGAATACCTTCTCATGATATGCTTTTGTTTTATGTTACTCTCTCTATGTTATGCCTTATATGTGACGTATGATTTTAGTGAGTAGGAAAGAGTCTTACTAAGCCTATGTGCTTATAAGTTTTATTTTCTTATACCGCAGAGCAAGCAAGACGATATTAAGCTATGGGAAGCAGCAGGAGGGGCAAGTGTGTGTGTGTGGTAGTGACTTGGAGAAGAAAAAGAAAAAGACCACATTACTCCCATTTGTCACATGTCTTATGTTTTGCATTATCACCCTTAGATGCATGCTATACTTTACGATGATTTTTACTAAAGAACAACTTATGTTGATTTTCATGATGTCACATGCTATGTCTCACATGCTATGTCTCACATCCTATGTTTTATTTCTTTTATGATTATGACGATGAGAAGTTACTAAGTCACCATGTTTAGAAATGATAGCTAAGATATGTCAATATGAGTTGCATGTTTTAAACACATAAGTAGGGAGTTTAAAATTATTCCGCTGCATTAAAACCTCCATATGCATGTATGTATGTTAGCGTAACGCCGCCTTCCGCCTACATCGTAGGGCTGGGAAGGGTGGGCGTTACAAGCCTAGGGTTTGTTGTGTGTTAGATTAGCCTTAGTTTCATGATCCCATGGGGTATATATAGGGCTAAGGTAGGGACCAAGAGGAGTAGTTGGATCTTGGCCCGCTAATAGATCTAAACCCAATCCATTAATTAAGATTCATTCCACTAAAGAATCTTAATTGAAGTTCCTCACCAACCCCCATATTTTCATATGGGCTCCACTTATTATGAGTCGTCCATCTCCCGTGTTTAAGATATTGAATGCCAGTTAATTAATTTAAATTATTGACAATTCAAATTAATTAACTTCTGGATCCTTGATTAGTACCACTCAACTTTATCATCATGTTGGATCAAATCTTCCTGCAGGGTTTAACATGATGAACCTTTTGAGCTCATCAAGGAGACATCATCATCCCGACTCACCAGTACACGGATTCCGTTAATAATCAACGACACACCATATAATTAATATTATCTCCCAACTTACCTGGCTTATCGATCTAACAGAATAGATCTCGCCCATTGGTAAATCAAAGAAATAATAATTAATAATAAGTGCCTGTTATTATATTGGGATTTAGGGATCGTACTCCATAATAAAATCTAAGGTCCTATCCAATGATCAAGCCAGTACAAATTGGATAACCTCTGGTTTTGGTCCTGCTCAATGTACTCAAAGAACACTAGTGTAATTCTTTGGTCAAGACCTACCACACCTAATTTGTCACGCCCCGAGGAGCTGCCCGTCTGATACTGACCGAACTGCCACTCTCTCGACCTGGCGGACAACCCGAAAAACCTAACCTCTACGATTACCTCAGCTAATTATACAGTAGCCTATAGCGTTCGAACAACCGTCTGAAATAAATAAAAACGAAAACGATGACCAAAGTCGCTTACCGGTACGACTTACGTCAAACACAAAGCACAAGGCCTCCATGGCTCACAAAAGTACAACTATACCGCCGTATAAAATAACACAACCAAACACGAATACAATAACGGAAATGTAAAGTAAAAGAAACAAAAAACAGGTACCAACATGTACCACCATCAAAGTAAAAGAAAAATCCCGAAATCGTCTCGAAGAAATACGCGAACTGGGACAGGCTGTCGGGCACTCCAAACAATCATCTTGAAATAAAAACAAGGAGCTAACAGGGTGAGTCACAATACTCAGCGGATATCTCACGGATATGCAGGATAGTCTAAGCTAGCAATAGAAGTAACTGGTCATCGAAATAGCACATGTACAGGCAGTGATAAGTTCAACTGAAAGAGGGAATAGAAAATACCATACCAATTGGCGAAGTCGACAAAACCAAACATAAAGGTCTCTTGTATGTACATGTCAATCATATGCAGCAGCCAAGTATAGCAAACACAGCAAATGCACATTTCACTACAAGAAAATCATATATTACCGATGGGATTTCTGACGGAAAAATGATTCCGTCGGAAAAAAACTTATATTAGGCCAGAATTGTTACTTCCTTTTGCTTTCACCCGATATGTTTCCTTTCCTTACTTCCTTTTGCTTTCGCCTTCCTTTCACTCGATCTTTGAATGTGCTCTTCGCCGTCTCCTCCAGCCGTCGCCACCTCCGGTCTCCTCCCTCACTCACGTTGTGTTCTCGTTCTCCGGTAAGCTCCGTTTTTGGTTTTCTTTTCTCCATATTTCTGGTAGGGTTTTCGCGACGTCAGATCTGGCCTCGCACCAGTGTGGCCAGCCTGATTTGGCCTCGTGTGGGCGCGGTCGGCCAGATCTGGCCTCGCACGGGCGCGCCAGCCAGATATGGCCGCGCCCGAGCGCCGCCGGCCTGGTCTGGCCGCGTCCGCGCGCGGCCGGCCAGGTGTGGCTGCGCCCGCGCGCGACTGATAACTAACATTTTATGATATTTTATTTGCTCATTTAATTAGCATTTTTTATCCTCTCGTACGTTTAAATCATGTTTATATCATATTTTACGATTAGGATTTATTTTTGGAGCTCATTATAATTTCCTCTAAATTTTGGCATTATTTCATGATTTTTTTTGTAGGGAATTAAAGATGAATCTTGGACCAAGGCTTGGATCAAGAAAACATAAAGAGCCAATGATTAGGAGCGATTTGGAGCAAATTTGACTTGATTTGGAATTCAAACGTAGAAGACCAAGCTGTATTAATGTGGACTATTGATCAAGATCTGGTGAGATCTTATTCCTTCACTCAGATCAAGTCATCCAACTCTCCATCCAGATCTGAGATAAATTTGGACATTGATTGAGATCAAGGGGTTCATCCAATTCAATTTAGATTCAAAGAGAAAGAGGAGCCCAAACTTTAAGCCCAAAGCCCAATTTCAATCCTTTTCTTCCCTAAGCTTTAAAGGATCTAAATCATTCATCTACCCTCAACCCAAAATCCAATAACCCATTAAGAAGTCATCATCCTCTTCTCCATTTCCCCTCACGCCACTTTCTCATCACCTCATGCCCTATCTCATCATCCACTCACGCACACCATGGGAGAAGGGGAGGAGATCTCGTGGCCGAAACCTTGAGGAGAAGCTCTCTCCCCTCTTCTTCCACCATCTTCTTCCTTCTCTTCCACTTCTCCTTCTCCCTCACATCTTCTCAAACATCTTCTTCATCCATCTTTCTCTCTACCAAGGAGGTGCGCCCCTTCCCCATCTTCTTCCTCTATCTCTTGGCTGAACACATAGAGGAAAGCCTTCTCCTCGGGTTAGAAGAGGAAGGACCGATCTCCTCCGCAAACGCCACAATTCGCAAGATCTATCCGAAGCATGATGTCCTTTTTGTGTTGGGTTGTTCTTTTCTTTAGATTTGTGAATGTTGATGTGTTGATGAATGTTGAGTTTATTGTTGAGTTGTAATAACATTAACCTCCTATATTTGAAATTCCATATTTTAGGCTTGGATTGGTAGATGCATATTAGGTGTTTGATGAAATTTCCCAATCAATTTTTGTTACTTTAAGTGCTCCACTTAAGCTAGTTTAAATTCTTGCAATGCAATTCTTATTGAATGGTAGTTAGTTATGTTTGATCCTTTATTAATTAAGAGAAATTAGGTTAGATTAAGTTTCGTTCCATGCTTAGTTTCCTTAATGCTTTCTTTCATACATACCATGTGTTTGATGAATTGTCTCTTCCATTAGATAGATTTCAATTTTACATTTTCTTTAGCTTAGATTCTTTTAATGTTTGTTAGTTTGATTGCTACATGTTTTCTTATGGTTATGTCCTTCGATTTGATGGAATTATGTTAGGTTTCATTGATGCCCTATTTCTTGAATGCTTCTTTTATGTTGCTTTTCATTTTCTTGCAATTGTAGTTTAGGTTAGATTAGATCTTCTTTACTCCATTGTCTTTCACTAATTAGGATTAGATTTCATACTTGCTTTTCTATTTCTTTCCGTAGTCTTACCTTTAAACTCCAAACCCCCAGTTTAATATCCAAAATCCGAAAGCAATAACATAGGATCCTAAGATTTATCATGTATCAACTACATTCGTTGGGAGACGACTCGAGTTACTCTATACTACATTAGTTAGAGGAGTTCGACACTTTGATTGTATTTGAAACCGTAACACGACTAAAACGGCCAGACCTGGCCGTCGCCACCTCTGGTCTCCTCCCTCACTCGCGTTGTGTTCTCGTTCTCCGGTAAGCTTCGTTTTTGGTTTTCTTTTCTCCATATTTCCGGTAGGGTTTTCGCGACGGCAGATCTGGCCTCGCGCCGGCATGGCCGGCTAGATTTGGCCTCGTGTAGGTGCGGTTGGCTAGATCTGGCCTCGCACGGGTGCGCCGGCCAGATGTGGTCTCCTCCCTCACTCGCACGGGCGCGCCGGCCAGGTGTGGCCGCGTCCGCGCGCGGCCGGCCAAGTGTGGCCGCGCTCGCGCACGGCCGACCAGGTGTGGACTCGCCCGCGTGCGGCCGGCTAGGTCTTGCCGCGGCCGCGCGCTGGTCGCGCCGTCGCTCGGCCGACCAGGTCTTGCCGCGGCCACGCGCGGCCTGCCAGGTCTTGCCGGGAGCGGCCAGCGCTGGCTGCCCTACCGCCGCGCTGACCGCACCCGCCCAACGCTAGGGCTAAAGCTGGGTGTCCAATTTGGGTTCCAACCGTATGCATTCAACTTTTGAATGAGTTGATCTGGCTACTCAATTAGGGTTCCAACCCTAACCCATCAAATTTTGAATGAGTTGATCCGGCTACTGAATTATGGTTTCAGTCCTAACCCATCAACTTTTGAATGAGTTGATCTTATTTTTGCATTAACTTTTTAACTATAATTTATTTTTTATTAGGTTATTGCTTATGCTGGTCTTCTCCAACTTTCATCTAATATTCAGGTAAAATTTGTTCTTATGTTTTTTGTTATGTTAGAATTTTATTAAATTACCAATTATTTGCTATTTTAGTCTTTAATAATGTGGTAACTTTAGTTATTATATGATTTTATCGTACTTGTTAATTTAACATGTTATGTTAGACCTTATTATATGAGATAACATTTATAATTAATAATTTATCTATATCTTACTGAATACCATGATACTTCCATTAATTAGAATAATTTAGGTATATCTTAATCAATTTATTTTAATTTTATTCTGATTAGGTAACAATGTATATGAACAAGGCTTGGATGTATAACCGATTAGACAATGGATTTATCAGAGATGATTTTATTACTGATCTAGAACAATTTATGAATTTTGCTAAGAGTCATCCAGAATGTATGGATGGTGATAAGTTAAAGAGTCCATGTAATCATAGAAAATGCAGAAATATAAACTACCGTGATGAAGATACGGTGAGAGTACATATTTGTAGAAATGGGTTTGTGCATAATTACTATAATTGGTACTGTCATGGAGAACCTTATGTATATGAATCAATTGGCCCTTCTGTTGGTTCATCATCTGATACTTTTGTTGCGACCCTCGAACTATTAACTAATGATATTGCAATGCAATCAATGGTTCAAGATGCGATGAATACAGCTGATTATTCTAACATAGATGAAATACCTGCACCTGAATATCAGCAATTACATGAAATGTTAAAGTCTAGTGAAAGAGAATTATGGTAAGGCATTCCTTCTGGCCATTCTAAGTTATCAGCTATTGCAAGGTTGTTAAATATAAAAGTGGAACATCATTTTTCAGAAAGATGTTATGATGAAATATGTAAATTAATGTCAGAGTTACTCCCTGCTGATAACATAATGACTGATAGTTTCTACGATACAAAGAAATTGGTTAGGGATTAGGTTTGCCTATAGAAAAGATTGATTGTTGTTTAAATAACTGCATGATATATTGGAATGATGACAGTGAACTGAATGAATGCAAAATCTGTAGTCACCCGCGTTATAAGCATCGTACTCGTATATCAGGGAAGAAGAAGAAAAATATTACATAGAAAGTCATGTATTATTTTTTGTAAACTGCTAGACTTCAATGCTTATATGCATATGCCGCTACAACAAGCTACATGGTGTGGCATCATGAGCATGAGCATGAAGCGGGTATTATGTGTCATCCCTGTGATTCCCCTGCATAGAAACATCTCGATACTGTATATCCTTCATTTGCAATGGAACCTCAGAATGTTAGATTGGGCCTTTATGCAGATGGTTTTCAGCATTTTGTCAGTCGGGACAGCAATGTTCATCTTGGCTAGTAATATTGATACCTTATAATTTACCTCCAAGGATGTGCATGAAAGATGAATTTATGTTACTTACTGTACTGATTCGTGGTCCAACCAATCCTAAAGATAAGATAGATGTTTTCCTTGAACCTCTAATTGCCGAGTTGAATGAATTATGGAATGTAGGCTCAATGACTTATGATGTTGCAAGTAAAACAAATTTTCGTTTGTAAGCTGTATTATTATGGACAATCAGTGATTTTCCAGCATACTCAATGTTATCTGGATGAAGCACAGCTGGTAAATTAGCATGCCCACACTGCATTACAGATTCTGATGCATTTTCATTACCTTGTAGTGGGAAGGTATCTTGGTTTGATAATCATCAAAAATTTTTACCTATCGACCAACCTTTCAGGCGAAACAAACAAAATTTCTTAAAAAATATTGTAGTCAGAAAATGTTCTCTAATTATGCTTCAAGTGAAGAGATTATTAATCAAATAGACAGTTATGGATTCCTACCAGTATCTCAACCTAGTTCTGATGAGATAAATAAATACATTGTTAGAATGTGCAAGTGTGGATGGAAGAAGAGGAGTATTTTTTGGGAGTTGCCATATTGGAAGTATCTTCTCATTCGACATAACTTAGATGTCATGCATGTTGAGAAAAATTTCTTTGATAATATCTTTAACACTGTCATGAATGTGCCTGGAAAAACTAAAGACACGACAAAATCACGTGAGTAATTAAAAGAACTAGTTAACAGACCAGAGTTGCATATGAATCAAACAACCAATAGATTTCTAAAGGCTTGTTATACATTAGACAAAGATGGTAAAGAAATTGTATGCAATTGGTTAAGAGAAATAAAATTCCCTGATGGGTATGCCTCAAATATGGCTCGATGCGTGGATCTGAATAAGTTGTAGAAGTTTGGAATGAAGAGTCATGATTGTCATTTGTTCATGCAAAGACTAATTCCAGTATTTTGCCATGACTTCCATAGAATGTTTGGCAAGCACTTACAGAATTGAGTTTTTTTTAAAGATTTGACGGCAAGGTGTATTATGATGGATGATATGCTTCAGCTAAAAATAGACATTCCTCTCATGCTATGCAAGCTGGAGCGCATATTTCCACCCAATTTTTTTAATTCAATGGAACATTTACCAGTACATTTACCATATAAGGAAGAAATAGCTGGTCCAGTGCAGTATAGATGGATGTATCCATTCGAGCGATTTTTGAGAAAATTAAAGAACAATGTTCGTAACAAAGCAAGAGTTAAGGGGTCAATATGTAATGCCTATCTGGTTGAAGAAGCATCTTCTTTCTGCTCTTATTATTTTGCTGAAAATGTGAAAATTAGACATCGTAAGTGTCCTAGAAATTCTGATGATGCTCAACCGAATGATCCATCATTGCTTTCTATATTCAACTTTCCTGGTAAGCCAATGGGTGCATTTGTTACTAGATGATTAACTGAACAGGAATATGATGCTGCAAGAACATACATACAATTAAACTACGATGAAGTCAAACCATACATAAAGTAAGTTGGCTTCTCTAATAATCCCATTACCTATATTAAATGTTTGCTTGATATACCAATTGACTTAAAATATTTCTCTGTCATAGCTTATACGAACAACAATTATATATACAAAATCCATCACTCGGTGCAAGTGAGGTCGCTAAAAAGTTAGAGGCCGAATTTGAATTATGGTTTAAAATATATGTAAGTTGCAATATCATCAAAAAATTTATGTATTTATGTCTATTCAATTCGGTCTTAATTTATCTTATAATTTATGTAGGTGAAAGACCGCAGAATATCAAATGTGCAAGATGATAGAATGTTGAATCTTGCATCAGGATCGCTCCGTTAAATAAAGGTCTACTCTGGATACTATGTTAATGGACTCAGATTCTATGTGGCACAACGAGATTCACGGAGATTAACATATAATTCTGGAGTTTGTGTTAAAGGATATATTGACAACAATAACATGTTGGATCGAGAGAAACAATAGAGCGGGGGTGAATATCACTAAATGTTTTTCGGATAAATAATAGAGCAAGTACGAAGCAGAATAAAAAAAATCGCGAACACAGGTAGTTTTACTTGGTTCGGAGCCTAAGTAGACTCCTACTCCAAGGCCCACGGTCGTTGGCCGTTTTCTACGGGCAATTCTATAAGTGCGCAAATCAGTTTACAAGATTGAATTTACAAGTATAGCAAAGTAAACTTTAAAAAGAAAAACTCTTCTTTTACCGACGTCCGATGTAGGTTGTCTTTTAGGAGCAGCAGGACGTCGTCGGCTCTTGAGTCTTGAGTCAGGAGGTTTCCGGAGTAGAGCGCGACAGCAGAAGAGAGTGTATGCGTTGGAAAGAATGATTGAAGAAGCCTTGGGGTCGAGGACCCTTTTTATAGCACCTGGGGGCGCCCGAGACATCGGGGGCACCCCCCCCCCCCCCACGTGTCAGTCAATCCGCCTCCATCTCGGTCAGCTCTGATCCCTTAAAACTCGGGATCAGCCTTTGACGGGGGCGCTCGGATTGACCAGGTCAAACCTCATCCATTTGGCTTCTCGCTGGCTTGCTTCGTTTTCTTCACCTGGGGGTGCCCGAGAGCACGGGGGCGCCCGGGAGCATGAAGGGTGCCCAGGAGCACGGGGGCGCCCCGCCCATAAGCTGTCGAAGCTCACCTTGCTTTACTTTGTTTTGTGTTCACCTTGGGGGCGTCCGGGACACTCCGGGCGCCCTGGTCAGCTGCTGCCTCACTCCTTTGAGGCTCTCTGAGATGCAGACACTTGTTCCTTCGGTCCTGCATCTAGGGTTAGTCCAAAACAACATAAAGCAAATAAGATATTAGTTTATACAGCCTTAGCTGTCTTGGTTCTGACTTTGAGCCTCCGAAATGGAGCCCTAGGTCGAACCGACGCCTACTGTTCCCTCAACGGGGAACGCGTCCTCACCTACTCCTCTCGGGAGAATGTACCTGATGCCAACCGGCTCCTTCGGTTGGACTTTTTCCTAGCGGTCCTTTGCTAGGTTTCGGATACCAAGCTGTCCTTCGCCCGGTGCCTGGCAGTCCTTCGCCAGGTCTTCAGTAGCAAGCTGTCCTTCGCCTGGGGCCTAGCAGTCCTTCGCTAGGTCTTTGTATCCTGGCATTCCTTTGCCAGGTGTCTAACATTCCTTCGCTAGGGCTTTGTATCCTGGTATTCCTTCGCCAGATGCCTAGCAGTCCTTCACTAGGGCTTTGCCTGCACACTCGGGTAACATGTTAGACACACAATATACCTTAACTTTTGAACCCTATTGCCATTATCAAAATACAGGTTTGACTTGAGTGCTTTCTACACCAATAATATCCCCCTTTTTGATTTATGGCAACCCTGGTTCAAAATGTTAAGTTAATAATAAAACAAATGGATTTTTGTTCCCTCCCCCTGGAAGGAATCTCCCCCTAGATATTTTAAAACTTCGTGGGGTTTTTGAAAATTAAGTTCTAAGTCTAAAGATGGATTAATTTTTACTTAGAACTATTTTCAACAGAACCTATATCTTCAAAATTAATTTATACTTGTAGGAAAATTTAAGTTTTGGATAAATTTAAAAACTTAAGTTTAGGAATACTTAGAAAAATTTTGCAAACTTAAGTTTTTTTGAATACTTAGAAAAAGTTTGTAAACTTAAGTTTTGAAATGCTTAGAAAAATTTTGCAAACTTAATTTTTGAAAGAAAATTTTGCAAACTTAAGTTTTTGAATACTTAGAAGAATTTTGCAAACTTAAGTTTTTGAATACTTAGAAGAATTTTGCAAACTTAAGTTTTGAAATGCTTAGAAAAAATTTTCCAAACTTAAGTTCTTGAATAAAGGATTTAGTTTGAAAATTTTTAAAAAAATTACATAGAAAATTTTAACCTCTCCTTTCCTATCTCTCCCCCTTTGCCATATATCAAAAACAAATAAATATAGCAGAAACAGGATAATTAAATTATATAAAAGCTAAATAATAAATTGCATAAAAGCGAAATTATTTTGCTGTACTGACCCAATTCAGGATATGAACTAAACCAAATCAGTTTCTTTTTAGGGTCCTGTCTAACCCAATTAGCTACTTACTAACTGCTATTAAACAGTAGTTTTTGCTGGGGTTAGTCAAGTTAAGTGTTCTGTTCAAGTTAGATTTTCTAGACTTGACACTTAACTTGATTACTGTGTTGTTTGTATTTAGTGCCCCAATTACTGCAGATGCACTGACTTAAAGCATCTTGAATTAAGGCAAAGACCTAAGCATCTCAACCCATTCTAGGTTATCAATCAAAAGAATCCTAAGGTGCTTGTGAGATGCTGGCTTCTAAATCTATAGGTGCATGCAGTTCTATGGATAGGGCCTAGGCTAAGTCCATTTGGGAAAAAATCCTAGTTTTGAAGGGGGTAGTTTTTAAAATAAAACTAAGTCAAAAAATATTTAAAATTTTTCAAAACTAAGTAAAATTTGATTTTGAAAAAAAAAATTTTACAGGCTGAAAAAAAAACAAAAAGCAAAGTAGACCTATTCTACCAATCATAATCCTAACTGCCTTCTTAGTGAACTGAACTCAGACTCAGGTAGGGATTTGGTGAACATGTCAGCTAAGTTAGATTTAGAGTCTACATGCTTAAAGACTATCTCACCCCTGGCTACATGATCTCTTACAAAATGGTGCTTAACTTCTATGTGTTTAGTCCTGGAATGTTGGATTGGGTTTTTAGTTAGATTAATTGAGCTTATATTGTCAATAAAAACTTGGGTTTGGGTGTAATTGAGCTGAAAGTCCTTAAGAGTGTGCATCATCCATAAAAGTTGTGCTACACATTCTCCTAAGGCAACATACTCAGCTTCAGTTGTGGATAGAGCTACACAGTGTTGTTTTCGGCTGCACCAACTTACTAGACTATTTACTAATAGTTGGCACCTTCCACTTGTGCTCTTTCTATATAATTTACAAACAGCATAGTCAGAATTCGAGTATCCTGATAAATCAAAGGTTGAGGTCGTAGGATACCAAATCCCTACATTTAGGGTGCCCTTAACGTATCTTAGTATTCTTTTTAGGGCTGCTAAGTGTGTTTCCTTAGCACAGGTTTGGTATCTTGCACACATCCCTACGGCAAAAAGAATATCAGGTGTGCTGGCTGTAAGGTACAGTAGACTACCTATCATACTTCAATAGAGTTTAAGGTCTACTGGTTTACCATCAAGGTCACTATCTATTTTTATATTAGTGGCCATGGGGTACTTATGCTTTTAGAGTTTCCATCATAAATTTCTTTATTAACTCTTTAGCATATTTGGATTGATGGACATAGTTTCCATCCCTAGTTTGTTTAATTTGTAAGCCTAGGAAAAAGTTAAGCTCACCAACTAAGCTCATTTCAAATTCATTTTCCATTATTTTAACAAATTCTTTTAGAAAGTTTGAGTTGGTGGACCCAAAGATTATGTCATCTACGTAGATTTGGGCAATAAATATATCTTTTCCTAGGGTTTTAATAAATAAGGTTGAGTTGATTTGTCCTTGTTTAAATTCTTTAGAAATTAAGTAAGTTGACAAGCGTTCATACCAGGCCCTAGGTGCTTGTTTTAGTCCATATAATGCTTTAGTAAGTTTGAACACGTGGTCAGGTCTTTCTAAGTCCTCAAACCCAGGGGGTTGTCCTACATAAATTTCTTCTTTAATGAATCCATTTAAAAAGACTGACTTTACATCCATTTGGTATAGCTTAAATCCTTTATGGGATGCAAAGGCTAATAACATCCTAATGGACTCAAGTCTAGCTACTGAGGCATATGTTTCGTCGTAATCTAACCCTTCTACTTGGCTGAACCCTTTCGCTACTAGGCAGACTTTATTTCTAACTATTTCTCCTTGATCATTTAGTTTATTCCTAAAAACCCACTTAGTGTCAATGATGGATTTGTCTGCAGGTTTAGGCACTAGTTCCCAGACTTGGTTCCTCTCAAATTGGGCTAATTCTTCCTGCATAGCTATGATCCAATCAGGATCAGGTAGGGCTTCATCTATAGTCTTAGGTTCTATTTTTGAGATCATTGCTATTTGACTAAGGTTTCTATAGGAGGATCTAGTCCTGACTCCTAGAGTTGGATCACCCACAATTTGATCGGTTGGGTGACTTAGTCTGGATTTCTTGGATTTTCTAGAACATGGTTCAGCCTCAGGTCCGGCTGGTCAGTTTGGTTCATTATTTGATTTAACTCTTTGAGCTGGTTCAATTATTGGTTCAATAATTGTTTCATTTGATTCACTAGTTGGTTCAATGGTTAGTTCGCTTATAGGTTCAATTAAGGATTCACCAATTTGTTGATTATCTTCTTGATCAGTGTTTGATGAAGTTAGATTTGGATTTGAATTACTTTCTTCATCAAATATTAGATTGGTTGTTTCTTCGATTTTCTTGGTTTGGTTGTTGTAAACCCTATAGGCTCTACTTGTTGTTGAGTATCCTAGGAAAATGCCTGGGGTTGACTTAGGCTGGAATTTTCCTAAGTAGTCTTTGGTGTTTACGATATGGACTTTGCATCCAAAGACCCTTAGGTAGTGTAGATTTGGGAGTCTATGGTAATATAGTTCATAGGGTGTTTTGTTGTGTCGCTTGTTAATCAGGGCCCTATTTTTGATGTAGCAAGTCGTACTAATTGCTTCTGCCTAATATTGGTTTGCTAACTTAAATTCATTGATCATTGCCCTAGCGGGTTCCTGTACTGTTCTATTTTTCCTTTCGACTATCCCATTTTGCTGGGGGGTTCTAGGATACGAAAATTCATGTATGTATCCATTTACCTTACAGAATTCCTCGAACCGTTGATTTTGAAATTCTCCCCCATGGTCACTCCTAAGTCTTTTGATTTTAGTATCGTTTTGATTTTCAACTAATTTACAAAATTCATTAAGTAGGTTTAGGGTTTCATCTTTGGTCTTTAGAAACCTAACCCAGGTAAACCTAGAGTAATCATCAACTATTACTAAGCAGTACCGGCTTCCGCTTAGTGACTTGGCTCCATGTGAATCAAATAGGTCAAGGTGCAGGAGCTCAAGTGTGGTTTGAGTTAGATCAGATTGAATTAGTTTGTGATAGATCTGGTTTGTTTACCTTGATTGCAAGATTCACAGATTAGGTTGTCATGATTTTTAATCTTGGGAATACCTTTAATTAAGCCAAGTTGGGTGATTTTTGAAATAGTTCTTAGGTTGGTGTGACCTAGTCTCCTATGCCAGAGGTTTGATTGTTCTAACTGGGTTAACATGCATTTAGGTACTAGGGGAAGGTTTATAGTGTAAACATTATTTTTCCTAGTGCCCTTGAGCATGATTTCTGAGTCTTGTATGTTTCTAATCAGGCAGTTAGAATTGTTAAAGGTAACCATATAACCGGAATCACACAACTGACTTATGCTAAGTATGTTAAAATTGAATTGTTCAACCAAGAGCACTTTCTTAATAATAAAGTCATATTTGAGTTCAATATTACCTGACCCAATTACCTTGAGTGTAGCATTGTTGCCAAATGCCACAGAGCCTAGGTTCTTGAGCTTGAGTTTGGTGAATTTCAATTTATCTCCAATTATGTGTCTGGAGCAACCGCTATCCAACATCCATTGGTCCAAATCTTTATGTTCCTACACATAAAGAGTTTTGTTGATTTGGATCTAATTAGAATCAGGAATAGCCTAAATTGATTTTCACAGCCTAGTCTGTCTCAACCAAATCTATGGTTTTCAATCACGTTAGCCTTATAGGTTTTGTGAGACAGATTTTGTTAAAAGTGTTTTTTAAAAACATGATTTATTTTGGAAATCTTAATTAATTTTGAAAACAGTTGAATTTGTTTTAAAAAGAATGTTTAAGTCTACAAGTAACTGAAAATTTGTGTTAGATTTGAATTTGACAAAAACTAATTTGAATTTGAATTTCAGAGATTGGCTTCCAGGTCTTGGCGAGGCACTAGGCCTTCTTTGGTCGTAGCCTTATTGGATCATCAACCCTTTCCTTGACAAAGCCTTTCAATGAAATTTCATTTTCAAGATTATTCTTTGAAAGCTTCTGGTCTAACTAGTTTGGGTCTTGGATCGGTAGCTTCGGCTAGTTTCACCAGTCTAAAGAGACCAAGTATACTTGACCTTATTAGAATTGGTTTCCCTAACGTACTATCATCTCACCGCCACCCAATACTATGTTGTTCAAATCTCAGTTAAGTTTGTTCAGTCCTTAAACTAACCATTCCTAAGTCTAAGCATGATAAATTGCAGAAATTAAATAAACAAACAACCAAGCAAATTGCAAGCAAGAATTGAAATTTATCTAATAATAACTATTGTTTTCAATTTGGCTCCCCCTGGACTATAGCCACGATAATGGTTTGGCAAGATGTGAATCTTGTCCTTGGGGATCCAATATTGGTTTGATCCAGTTTGCTTGTTCAGGCATAGTTTTGGAACCCATGCCTGAACTTTGGGTCTGGACTGGTTCAGTACAGCAAAGTAGGATCTTTGTCGAGACTTGGTTCTATAACCTAGTTGGGATAGATTTAGAACTGATTTCTGTTTTCTAAGAATCATGTCAAGATTCTTGGAACCAGAAGTAAATCATTCTAAGGCTGACCTAAGATCCTTAACCTGAATTTTCAGGGAGGAGTTCTCTTTCTCAAGTATTTCAACTTGAGAAGAGGTTCCTTCTTGAACCTTCTCAGTTAAGGGTTTAGAGTTAGCTCCCTCTTTCAGGAGTTTTACTTCCTGTCGGAGGGATTCGATTCGGAGTTTGGCTTTCGCCAAATCTCGAGAAAGATAAGATATTAACTCGTTTAATTGACTTCTAGTAAATCCACTTACCTTGATTTCGCCGTCCTCTGAGAATGTCAGTCTGTCGTCGTCCTTTTCTGATTCTGACTCGGTCTCGACTTCTTTTGAGGTGGTTAGTGCGAGTAGGTTTGATTGTGGGACCTCTTCTTCTTCTTCGGAGGAGGACTCATCCCATGTTGCTTGAAGTGCCTTCTGTTGGTGCAAGTTGCATCAATGATGTTCTCCTTTAAGTGTTTTAATGTTTGACAATACACTTAACTCAGTGATACAATGAACAGACAAAGGGGTGCAAAGGAGAAGTAACCTAGCAAAGAAATGTCCTAGTTAACCTAGGTATCGAAACCCTAAGACCTAGCGAAGGGCTGCTAGGCACCTAACGAAGGGCTGCTAGGTATCGAAACCCCAAGACCTAGCAAAGGGATACTAGGCACCTAGCGACGGGCTGCTAGGCATAAAAGACCTTGCGAAGGGCTGCTAGGCACCTAGCGAAGGGTTGCTAGGCATAGAAGACCTAGCGAAGGGCTGCTAGGCACCTGGCAAAGGACAGCTAGGGAATGAAGACCTGGCGAAGGACTGCTATGTAACACCCCAAAATTCCCATTTTTAGTTCTTAAAGTCCTTAGAATTATTTAAAAATGGTTTAGAAATATTCTAGATATTTTTAGGAATTTTTAGAATATTTTTATGGAATTTTCCGAGTCCGTTTGGTATTTTAAAAAAAAAAAGAAAAAGAAAAAAAGGAAAAAACCACTTAAGGGCAGCCGGCGCTCGAACCCGCGACCACCACGAGACCAAGAGCGCGCGCGACTAGCTGGGCTAGGGTATCAAGCACAACAAAGGATGGAGAGACTTATATTTAAGGTGTAGTTAGGTTAATCCGCCCCATAAGTATAAATAGGTAATTAAAGAGAGAAGTTTTATTTTCTCTCCTCTCCAAACCCTCACGCCGACTCCTCCTCTTCTGGGCGAAACTACACCAAGCTCTAGGGGGCCGGTCAAGGCTCTTCTCCAAGAGATTTTCTAATATTCGGAATCCCCGCGACGAGAAGAACGCGTAGGCGCGAAGAATTCTCCGAGATCTCAAGTTTCTTCCGAGCTCTAGACGTTAATCTTGGTTGTAAGTCCAAGATATCAATGTAAGTACTGCTCACCTGCAGTAAGAGGCGGTTTTTCCGCAAGAATTTCCTTTAAAAGTTTTTAAAAGAGATATTTCCTTTTTGTTTAAGTTTTTGCATGTGATCTTAGTTCATTATATGCTTATATATTTTATTGAGTGCCCTATATGAGATTAGGGACCAAGAAAAGCTATGAGAAAAGAAAAGAGAAGATAAAGATAAGAAAAGAAAAGGCCAAGGCCTTAAGAAATCCCCAAAAGTCAAGACTTAGGGATTTTAGCACGCAAGGTGCTCAAGAAAATGCCAAGGCATTTACAGATAAGAAAGAAAAGAAAGAAAAGCTATTTTATTTTCTAAGGCCAGTACCCGGCGTCCAAGGGCGTCGTTAAAGAAATCCAGGTGTCCAAATCCAAGGTCTTGGCCCTGGTAGACCAAGGTCTGCTCTATTAGGATTGGTGGCTCGCTACCCCAACCTTTTAGGGAACGCGCATATGAGATAGTACTTACGTCTTCAGTGGATCCAAGTGATTATTATTTTCAAGTATATGCTTTAGCAAAGTTTTCTAAAGTTTAAAGAGTTTTCAAAAAGTTAAAGAATAGCTAAAGTTTCAAGTTGAGCCAAGAAAAGTAAATTGAGATTTATTAATGCTTGAGTATGCATGTTTTGAGTTATACATGTTCTTAGTTTTCTTCCAAGCATGTTAGTATCTCATATGATTTTCATATTGTTCTAGAAGCATGTTCGCACATTTCGAGATTTTGTGAGCTAGATAGTACTTACTAAGCTTTTTGCTTACTAGATGCATTTCCTCTTATTGCAGATAAAGGTAAAGGCAAGCAATTCTGAAGGAAGGCGACGAGGCGGTGCTGAGAAAAGTGTGTGTGGTGGCTGATTTTGGAGAGATCTTTGAGACGAGACAATTTAACTATCCAAATTACAATGTTATAGTTTATTCAAATTTCAAGTTCTTGTTTTAGGGAGTTTAGCGAACATTTAAGTTTTGGATAGTTTTACATACTCAATTTCTTAGAGTAAAGATTCCATGTCATTTCTTTTAGCCTACATATTCTTATGATTGCATTGGATGAGTAGAAATGTGAGTAGTTGGAGATATTGATACTTTGTTAGAGAAATAGATGCATGTGCCAAGATAGTATCAATTTCTCTTGAATTAAGTTTTATTGCTTAAATATGTTTAGAAAAGTTGCATCCATATTTCATAATGCTTTAGCAAGGTTATAAAACATGTATTTGGTGTTAGGAATGCATAGGAGTCAAGATTGGTACAAACTTTAGTGTTAAAGTTCATATAACTTGAATAGTTTATTTTCTTCCGCAAAAGTCCTAATTTCAAGTTTATGGATTGATTTTGTTTGGCTAAATTGTTTAGAAAACTGGCATAGAGTATAGAAATGGTATCATAGTTTTATATGGCTCGAAAATACATGATTGGTGGACCTTTGAAGCAAGTGCCGAAACCTGAATTTCAGATTTCAGGCCTATCAGTCGACTGATACAGTATCAGTCGACTGATACCCGAAAGATGAGTTGGGCGAGGCAAGCTTCAATGAGTATCATCTTGCGAGCTTTTGAGAAGGAAAGTGTGATATGGTATCGTGCATGACTACTTAAGTTAGAATATCATTGTTAGATGAATTTAAAAGTTAAAAAAAAAGATTTCCGCATTTTTAGTCGTGCATTAGAGTCGAGAAGTAGAGAAAAGTAACGATCCGTCTTAAGCAGGAGAAGGCGGGTCGCTACAGTTGGTATCAGAGCAGTTCCCATTCTCCAGCATCACACACACATCAGCATCAACCTTGCCGTCTTCAAGTAAGAAAGTTTTAAGTTTCAGTTTTTCTATTGCTCCTTTATTTAATTGCAGTATAGAGAAATGCTTAAGTACTACTCACATGTGCATAGAACAAGGAAGCATGTTTAATACCTTAGTATCACGGAATCATGTTTAATCCCTAGAATGAACATTAGGATACTAAGTAAGAAGATAAGTTATACTTAGAGAAGTAGTAGTGATTTCTTGTTTCCTTATGCATTATTAGATGGCAAGAAGAGGCCGAGCTCCTAATGCTAATAACAGAACTCCAGTTCAAGATAACAATGAGCCTGGCACAGAACAGCCAAACCTGATGGCAGTCATTGCTCAAATGCAAGCTCAGATTACAGAACAACAGAAGACCATCGCCACACTGATGGCAAATCAGCACCCAGAGCCCCCTACACCACCCACGGCAGGAGTGGGAACCCCAGTGGTGGCTGAAGTTCCATCTGTCACACAGGAGACCCCTGCCGTGAACCGAAGACAAGAAGCATACCTCGTCCAGTGGCAGAGGCTGAAACCTGAAAGCTTCTCAGGCACGACTGAGCCCTGGGATGCCCAGGCTTGGTTCAAGACTTTAGAGAGCACAATGGAGCTTCTTGACTGGCCAGAGGTTGAGAAGGTCAAATGTGCCTCCTTCTGCCTAACTGGAGATGCTCGTATGTGGTGGGAGCGAGTCAAGAGTAAGAAGATAGTCAACCAGATGAGCTGGGCAGATTTTGAGCACGAGTTCTATGAGGAATTTTTCCACATGAAGGTTACCAACAAGCACTTCGAGGACTTCATGGAGTTCAGACAGGGTAGCCTACCAGTGGGAGAAGCAGTCGCAAAGTTCAACAGACTAGCTCGCCTCTGCCCAGAGCTAGTCAGCACAGAGAAGGAGCGAGTCAGACTGATGCTCCGCATGCTGAACCCTGAGATAGCACTCAACGTGAACAGCGGGATGCACCGACCCCAGACCAGCGAGGAGTTGGTCAGTAGTGCTCTAATCTCAGAACACTACCTGAATAGCATCAAGGCACAGCAAGCACAGCAGAAGCCAGTCCTGATTGAGAACAAGGCAATAGGAGGTCAGAAGCCTCAGTCAAATAGCCAGAACTGGAAGAACAAGAACCACAAAAGGAAGCAGTGGCCTGGCAGCCAGAAAGGAAAACCAGAGAATAAGCAAGTTAGGTATCCACCTTGTCCTAAGTGTGGGAGGAACCATCCAGGAACATGCCTTTTGGGTGTAACTGGATGCTATTCATGTGGACAAGAGGGACACAGATCCAGAGACTGCCCAAACAAGTTCAAGGTACTTCCTCAGCAGTCCGTACAGTATGGAGGCCAGCCTCAGTTACATTACATGCCTACTATACTGGAAGGACCTCAGATCAGTCAAGTAGGGTTGGAAGCAGCACCAGTTCCAACCAATGCCAGAGTCTTTGCCCTCACGAAGGAAGAAGCTGCCAGCGCCTCCACGGTCGTAACAGGTCAAATAGTTATTTTTCAGCATTTAGCTACTACACTGTTTGACACTGGGGCGACCCATTCTTTCGTATCAGTACCTTTTGCTAGTAGGTTACAGGTGCCTACAGAGAGTTGGGAGTCTAGATTCCTGACAACTCTCCCTTCAGGGGAAATCATGGAATCCACCCAGAGGCTCCGGGCTGTGCCAATCAAGATTTCAGACCGAGAGCTATATGTCGATCTGATAGTCCATGCGATGCAGGACTTCGACATCATACTGGGCATGGATTTCCTCAGTAAGTACAGTGCTTCAGTGGACTGCCATAGAAGGAAGGTGGTTTTCAGCCCAGAAGGAGAACCACCATTCGAGTTTCAAGGAGCCCCAAGGAGGAAGACTCAGAAATTTCTCTCAGCCTTGGTAGCCCACCAGATGCTAGAGCAAGGGTGTGCTGGTTTTCTTGCACACATAGTGGAATCAGAAGCAAAGGATGAACTCAAGCAGGAGGATGTACGGGTAGTCTGCGAATATCCAGAAGTGTTCCCAGAAGAATTACCTGGACTACCTCCCAACAGAGAAGTGGA